>CAJDYZ010001425.1:1236-14500 GCA_903986555.1 Heterotrigona itama
TTGATATAGCGTTCATTTTTCTTCTTTAGGAAAAATGCATTATTTGTCATATTCTTGGTATATAAAAACGTTGGTGCTATCAGAATGTTTCAATTTGTAATTATCAATGGCATAAAAAATTTAATCTGCTCAACTGAGAGAAAAAAATATTTTACAAACGAACAAAATACGCTTCTACATACAAGGATGTTATTTTGCGTTTCTTTTTTTCTTTTTGTAATCGTAATACAATTATTCTAAAAGTCTTTGTTCCTCTCGATAATCACTTTTCGTGATACACGTTTCGTGAACATTATCGCAAGGAGCTTCATTTCATATGAGTCAAGCGAATAATGGTAAATTTAGCAATTTGACGAACGAAGGATTATATTTACGCAATGTACAAACGTAGGATAAACCTTATTGATTTTTCATTTAATGTCCAGCATTTTGTGATAGTAATAGAATCAGCAAGAGGATACGTTGCAAATATGATTGATTGATGTATTCAAAATATAGCAAAATGGCCATAATTTCTATGAAGTGGCCAATCTTCAGATTCGAAAGATACAAAGAGAAAAATAGCTCCATTTGGTTTCAGTGAAATAACATTCTTTTCCGCCATTAATCACAATTGGAGTAAAGCTGGTTTTGTTAAGATATGTACAATATATTAGATTATTCAATTTTATATTCATGACACAGTAATGTGCTTTCAAAACATATATATATATATATTACGCATAAATTGCAGCATATTATTACGTGAAACGCGTCTTTATGTATGTTACATGTATATACGTATATATAGATATATAATAAAATTTATAATTTGTACATACATATAATAATTATAAGTCTATCTCTTCGGGAAATATTATAATATGTATCGGGAAATAACAAATTCGCACGTTAGTAGGTTAAATAGAGCTATTTTTTTCACATAGATGCAGTCCAAGTAAACCCAAGAAATTTATTATTACATTTTAATTCTAAAATATCAAAATCAGAATAATTCTTTTTGTGAAAAATGGCATTAAGCTACAAAATATGCGTTTTGTTATCATCGAAAAATGATAATAAACAAAAATGCATCTTCTATCCGATTTTAATTTCAAATCGTTTTCAATGAAATACCTCGGTTTTGTTGAGCAGGTTTATATATCTCAAGCTTTCGTTACAATTGATACATTTAGCGAAATTGAGATTTTGAATAATATCTAAAATTCAATCAATCTATATTCCTTTATCAGTGTGCTCGAATGCTGCCGAAGTGATATACGTGCAGTAAATAATGGACATCAAAAGAGGGGTCTAACATAAAATGTTAAAGGTAAACAGAAGTATTAATTGAATTGTACGTAATGTATGTATAGAATGGTTTATGAATGATGCGATTCTACTTTAATGTAACATAATATATCTTTAATGCACTTTATAATTCATATGTCGATGTATGTTTATGGGAAATACGGATAATGAAAGGTGTATACTGTATATTAATATTATTAATATCTATAATTATTAATATCTATAATTGCTATTATAATAAAGAAAAATATATGAAAGATAATTTACGAGTCTCAATATTTTGTAAATTTATTCTTATTGTACATATTAGATTAATTTAAGTCAGCAAACTCCAACTGTTAATTAGTAAATAGAGATTCAAGAATGAATTTACAACTGTTCATGAAAGTCTCCACGAATAATTATTAATTATTATGAAATGAAATTCACGTATTGCACTCATATTAATAAAACAATAAAACAATTATAACTGAAATAAATGAAAAATAAATAAAGGTACTAAGAATGTGCAAGTAAAATTGAAAGAAATCCAACAAAAATAGAATTATTGTTTACAGTTATAAAACAAAAGATAGACGAATTATTTCTATATTAATTTATGATAATATTAATATAGAAATTATTAAGATCATTAACTGGCATTGATTATTTATTGAAGACAATGTTTCATGCTACATACATATGTACAAATATTTCCAACATTTTTTTTATTTTTCTATTGGATATTTTCACTATTCTAGTTCCTAAAGTCTCTTTTAATGTTATTTCTTAATTTTTAAGTCTTTCTGTTACAATCTAAAAGTATTTTGACTTTAGAAGAATATTTAATGGCGCATTATGAAGCAATCATTCCTAAAGAATCCAAATGAAATGCTTTGGATTATCCTGTTGAAAGTAAAAAAGTTTTCTTAATTTGTTTGCACTTTTCTTTTAAACTTTGTTTTGAAATATTTAGATAAAGAATAAATGTTATTTATTTCTATTTAAAATTCAATATTAACAAAGATAAAATTTCTAGTTTCATTCGCTGTTATATAATAAAACAAAAATACAATAACTTTTGTTTTTTAATTGTATTACATTTTATATCATCATATATATATATGTATAGAAGTGTTCACAATGTGTGAATTTTATTTCTTAACAATTAGGGACGCGATAGTTCGAAGATTTTTGTAAACAGTTGTATCGGTGTTAGAATTATTGTTAGAATTTATTTTTCGAGTTTAAGTATTACAGTAATTTGAAAGTTATGTCATTTCTGTTCCAATTACATCTTTTTAGTGTTTATTTCTTCTACCATCTTGTCATGAGTTTTCTAACTAGTTGGCAAAAGCAACGTTGCCAGCCGAGAAAATAAAAATTTGAATAGTAGCGAGGAAACTATTAGAGTGAACTAGTAACATGATTCGTAATTACAAAATTGGTAAAAACTTTGAATTTAGAGTGTAAGATTGACATCGATCGATTCCGTTTTGATAATTAATACTTGTGACATAAAATATTTGTAAATGTTTGATATATATTTATAAATAATATTTGACTGAATAGCAGATTTTATTAAGAGAAAAAATGTGCTTTAAAACACGTGGTGCTTTAATAGTATTAGAAGGATGTGATAAAGCAGGAAAATCTACACAAACGAAACTGTTAATGGATGCGTTGAAACAATATGATATTCCTGCTAAACAACGAACTTTTCCTGGTAAACATATATTGTTTTAGTTATTATACATATTATTTTTTTTATCCAGTTATCAAACTACATCATTTACTTGGTTTTAATAATTTGGTATATTTCGACAAATCAAAATTAAAAATGCAAGCTTTAAGATGAAAATCTGCTGCTACAAAAGTTATGCCTTTTAGTATATTCCCAGCATTTTTTGTGTTATCGATGCAGCGTTTCCTTTAAAAATTACATATAATTTATATTTTTATATTTTGAAGATGGTGTTTGGGTTAGGTATGTAAACAGAAATCTTTGTGTTTCAAATTTCCGAATAATTATATTAAAAATATTTTAGGTTTTAACTTTTGAATTATTAAAAATCCTTCTTATAAATATTATTTTCGTTTAAAAGGACATTTACAACCAATAGTATAGTGTCACAGTACGTTGAAAATGCTCACTTTTATATAACTTTATAACTTTCTTAACTTTATAACTTTATAACTTTATAAATTTTAAAACTTGCATTTTTTCAGCTCGTCGAAATTTCTCAGATTAAAAAAAAATGATCATTTTTGGTCCTCTAAAGTAAAGGTTAACCGTTTATTTTTTTTTATCTACATAATCTTTTCAAATAATATCTAAAGTAATGAATATTTGCAGATAGAACAACTCCCATTGGAACAATAATAAACGATTTTTTGAATAAAAAACTAAATTTTCCTCCTGAAACAGCACATTTATTATTTTCTGCAAATCGGTGGGAATGCAAGGAAGAAATTCTAAAATCTTTGTATAGTGGTACTAGTGTTGTTATAGATAGGTAAGTATCAAACTTTGTTCTTTGAAAGAAAAATTTTAAGATATAACATAATTTATAAATATTGTAGATATGCTGCTTCAGGTGCTGCTTATACAGCAGCTACAACTGGTAAATGTTTAAGCTGGTGTAAGGAACCTGATAAAGGACTACCTTCTCCAGACATAGTTATTCTTCTTAACGTTTCCAGTGAATCTCAATCTTTACGTCATAACTGGGGTGATGAACGTTTTGAAAATACTGAACTTCAATTATGTGTTGCTTCCAATTATAAGAAATTAATAGACAAAACATGGTGTGTAATTAATGCTGATGATGATAAATCAGTGATACATTCTCAAATATTACATAAAGTATTAAATGTTATAAATCACATTAAAAATTTGCCTGTTGAAAAATTATATGAATCTACAGAAACTGAGAATTAATATTAGTAACTTAAGTATAGTTGTAAAAAAATTTTCTTGAATATAATAGATAGATGTAAAATATATTTTTAAAATATTTGTTTTAAAGGATCAAAAATTATTAACTCTTATTGATAATCTGATAAATTTTGATGAGTTGAGACCAAAATGCAAGTATGGATTAACCACAGATGTGATTCAATAAGATTTCTGTCTGAAATATCGACCTGGCAAAAGATCACTGATTTTTAACGCAATCTATGCTTGAAGTCTTACAAACTCTATGAAACTATTCCATTTTATATGTATGTATTATCATTGACTAAAGTCAATGGTATTATTAAAGTCAATGATATTCCTATATATGTACTAAAAAAAATGTATCTATCTCTTCGTACTTACGAATTCTTTTATGAATTTTCTACATTCTATATTAAAATTTCGTATTTTAAATTATAAAAAATATATTGATTAATTAACTAAATTTTTTACTATGTATTAAAATTATTTTGAGCTTATTTTACAAATGCTCCTCTTTTTGTCCTCATTTCGGCCAGTTGATATATTTGAAAAATGTTACGAAGAGTGCAAAAAAACTTTAAATATAAAATCTTTGGAAATTCATCTGATGAATCTTATCGTATGAAAGATAAGGACGAATAACTATAGTTCATTCAACGAGTCGAGACTCAGTTATAAACATGCAAGTGGTAGTATTTAAACGAAACAGAGATGCACTCATAGTTTTTAAATGTATGGATATTTCATACTTATGAACTATGGACTGAACAGTCCATATTACATACTACATACTACATACTTATAGACTAAAATTGTAATATAAATAAATGACTGTTTTAAACATAACAGAGGAAAACTTTATCTTACAAATCAAATAAATGATTTGCAAATTATTTTTTGAGTTAATTCATCCAAATAAAATGACAAAGTAGCACAATGTGTAGTTTACTAAACAGAATTAGAAACTATTTGAGAAATTATTTAATAAATTTAAAATTTATAATAATTTAATAAATATAAAATTATTTGATTATCGAAATAAAAAATTATTTATTTGATAGTAAAATAACAATTTCGAGAAAAACCATCTTTTATTCAAATAAATTAACGTAAAATTATTTTTAAATAACATCAAACCACGAGGCATAAAATGTTGTATTAAACTATTTAAATAATTTTTCAACTATTTTATTTCAGTAATGCTCAAGTTTTAGTTCAATGCGTCTGTTTTTATATGACGCTCTATATTTCTGTGTCAATGACGATTTACTTGTTTTAACATCTCGTTACCCGAAAGTATCGCCGCTGACCGAGGTCCTCAGAATACACGTTAATATTGTATACGAGAATCATTATATAAAAGGTTCTTTAAGATTACATGTATTATCTAGCATACACATATCGTATGTAAGTGTGACAAAGTCTGTATTGTCGATTCTGAATCATTATATGAAAAGCTCCATTTTCTATAAAAGATTGTTTTCGGTATCCAATATATATGTTACGCGATAGAGTATCGCCGTATGTAAGAGTTAAGCTTATTGTTAGAATTAGGATTGTAATTCGAGCATCTAGAATCTAGAATGCCTAAAACATATCGGAACATATGTAACTCTTAATAATATATGTATGTATGTATGTATGTACGTATGTATGCATGGATATATGCGCGCGTGTGTGTTGCGTATGCGCGTGTGTGTACAGATTTATCTGCGGACAGTGGCGCCAGCGGTAGTTAGTTAAGTATTTAATTTCTATGTTATTTTCTGTCTTTCTTTGTCTTTCATGTGGTTTCGAAAAATTATACGATTCATATCTTCGATCTTTCATTTCTAAACAGATGAATTTCCGAAGTTCCATTTTATATTTTGTAACTCTCTCTCTCATATTCATAACACTCTTTAAATTTCATTACAATCGGCGGAGAAGAAGGACATTCAGTACAATATCTTCATTTTATATGGAAGTTTAAATCAATCGGTCCTGATTTATCATTACAAAATTTAAATTTTTCATTTATTAACAATTTTATTATAACTATGCAATAGTTTGAATATGTTGGAATATCAACGGAGTTATCAAAATCACGGTACAATAGGTTTATTAGTATAATTACTTAGTATAATTCAAATGATAGTTACAAAAAATTGCAACGGAATTGCATTTCAAAAGATTTCGAAAGAATCAGAAATTTGATTTTTCGCGTTTTTTAGCTTTATTCATATATTGTGCAAGAGAGTAGAGAAGTGTGTAGCATGAAAGGATCTAGAAAAGAAAGAACAAAGGATGTGAGTGGATTCTAAAGGATAGAGAGCAAAATGGCATAAGCGTTTGGGTGGCTTTATATTTGTAGGAGATGTAAACTGGGACTTCGATATTAATGACATTTCAAGCTCTGAAACATTAAGAGGCGCCCAAAAGTGTTTGTCAAAAAAATGATTAAATGATTTTTGAAATTAAATAAGATATATTTGTTAGTACGCAAAGTCTGGGATAAAAATTTTAATCTGGCTAAAACGATGTTTATCGAATCAATATATTTTTAACAATCGCTCATTACTTGTAAAATAAGGAAAATTTTCTTCGAGGTATTAATAACAAAAAATAAATATAAAAGAGATATGCTTGAGAAAGAATTGAACTTTTTAATCATTTTGTCAACTAAAAATGATATAATTAGATCGTATGATAAAACAGTAAAACAATTTAACAATACTTATTTACAATTAGTGACTACATTCTTCTTCATTTCTCTCATATTTTTTTATATTATGACTATATATACAAATTTTTGCAATAAAGATAAAATTAATTCTTATTTGCTTTAGTTCATGGGTTCCAATGACTATTAGCTTCAAATCTCGTAAGGTTAGATCTATTGGATGAGGACAAAATAGGATGAATATTTGAATGACTTTATGTTTCTATCCAAGTATAATGAATGACACAATTCTATTATTCATTAATTAAACATTACTTCTATGTTTTTCACTAGAACATAATTAAAATATTATTTGAGATTCTTTATAAGATTTTGTTTAAATAAAATGTTATTAAATGTTATAAGATTGTTTTAATAATAATAAAATTTCATTGTTTATTTAATATAAATCGTAGGTCTCAATTTCATAGAGATTTTATAAAAAGTATACTATTAAGATTTTAGACACTAAAATCTTATAGGTATTTTTATATAAATCTTTAGATAAATCTTTTTATATAAATCTTTAGATTTTAGACACTAGCCTAATTCATAAGATAGTTGCTAATATATAAGGTTGCATAGATAGCATTGGATATTATTCAAATAAATTTTTAATTATTATCTTTTATGTAGTTATTGATAAATTTTTATTTATTTAATTATATAAATATTTATATATAATAATATATTATATATTATATATTTATAATATATTATATATTATTATATATTTATATAATTATATAATTACATAAATATGTATATATTAATTATATTTATAAATATAAATTATATAAGTATACTAATATTTTTTTATTTGTACTGTGTGTCATTCATTATAATAACGAAAACAATTGGAAAGAGAAAAGTGGGAATGAGCAATATTTTAAATTCTTGTAAAATCTCAATAAAATATGCTGAAATACATCAAAATCCTTACAAAATTATTCATATTCTATATTTTATATTAACTCTCGCATAACGCCAGCTTATGTTGCTCGACTGTTATGTTCATCTAATTGCCATTTCTGTCATTTTAACATAATATTCAATTACTTTAATATTATCCGAAATATTAATGCAAATTTCTCCAGATTAAATTTGAAAATTTAGAACAGAAGGATTATTAAGGTCACTGAATTTTAGTTTTTGTGCTTTGTAAAGATATCGAAAAAATGTTTAGGATTCAATTTAAAAAATCATCAATGATTAAATGTTATAAAAATGATTTTGGGAAAAATTCTTTCTACCATTATCAAATATGTTCTTTGAAATAGTGTAACTTTATTCTGAATATTTTTTCCATGAAACTACCAAAGCTAACGCACATATTTAGATGTTCTCATTGAAATACCGCAGTCTGTATAAAACTTGTAGTATCTCAAGCAATATTAATTTTTTTTTTTTGATAAAAACTGTGCTCTAATACTTTTTCATTCAGAGTTACAAGGAATCAATTTATGGAAGAAGAATCGTAGAGTTCCATTTAAAAAACAAGTTTAATTTTGCACTATACAATGATTAAGCTTCTTAAACAATGCAAAATTTTTCTTTGTAATTTTTTTTTTATCTTAAATAAGAATTATAGTTTGACTATGTATACAATATAGGATATTCACGAATTTATTGGCCATTTTTCTCATTTTTCTCACAAACAGTAAAAAAAAGACAAAAGAGAAAACAGTAGTATTGTTTTTTGTAAGTAAGATGATGGTTTATGAAATCGTTTTGTATTTGTATTATTTTTTTTAAAAGAAAGTAATTTTCAATTTTTTAAATGGAATGCTACAAATTTTTTTCTATCGTGTAAAAGTATGCATCCAGACAATGTACTACATAATGTAAATGAAAAAAAAAATTTGAATATCATATTATATTATATTTTGAATAATATAAGAATTTTTCGTACCATTTTATTTATTAATTTTATTTACTATTCAGAAAGTGTATTCATAAAATATTCGAACTTTTTCTCTTGATTTTGTATGACTTCAAAGGTCATTTTATAACAGATGGTTATATAACATGTATTAAAATTGAGAAACGTTAAAAATATAATAGATATTCCACGAAATTATTATAATAATTGTAATTAATGACATTATAATATGTATAAATAAAGAATTATTACAGTATAAAATCTTATAGATATTTGCTTCATAATAACATCTTATAAATATTTGCTTCATAATAACATTATGACTATATTATTTATAATTTTATAGGAAAATCATTATTACACTGAATCAGTTATTATATTGAACATCGCATGTGATATTAAAGTGACGCAAAATGTGAAACACGAAAAAGTTTAGTAATCTATTCTACCCTAATCAATAATAGTATGTAGTTTTATAAATTATGGTATTCTTTTAATGAAAAAGATGAATTATTATTATTTTGATAAATTGTATATGGATAAGGAACTTTTTCTCTACCTTTTCATTACTTTTTCATCTAGTAATTGTTTTTATGCTCAACATTTACTGACAAAGATTACTAACGAGTATGTTATAAATTTTCATTTTGTCTTGATAATTAAAACATACTGATTCGAATTGATTTAAGAAAATAGAATTGTAATCACATTACATTGTATTATATTCTATTAGTATCTATTCTATTAGAGATGCGATTTGTATGTTACAGCGATGTATGTATTATATTTATATGTTACAATGTATCATAAATTTAAACATATGTACGTGTAATGGGATCTCGATTAACCGGTTTGCGATTATCTGCGATCACAGTTAATATGGTTTCAATCGATTGATATCTTAATTACCTAGAGTTTCGGTTATCCGTTTTCTTGTGTTTACTAATATCGTTCGATTCGAATGATTCATTCATATTTATATATTCAAACTTTTTCCCTCAATATTGCGCTGTTTTTTGCCAGTGCATAGAAAAAACAAACATATATACATAGAAATAAATTTTGAAGAGAAAAAAAGTTTTTAGTTATTTCTTCCCGGTTATCTCTCTTTTCGATTTATCCGGGCTGTTTGTAACCCGAATATGTTGGTTGATCTGACTGTATGTTGATACTTTGTATCAAATTTGATATCAAGAATGTCATTGATAAGTCATAAGAAAATATCATTATTGTGACTTTATCCTTTGAGATAAATAGATTTATATCAGTATTTGAATGATTCAATGTAAACATTTATGTAATTTATTATTTTAGAACAAAATACAATATTTCAAACAAATATTTTTAAAAAAGGGTTTTATTTATAATTGATTAAAATTTTTTTAAAAATTATCGTTCATCTTGATTTAGTACGTAAACAAAAAAAAAGAACTAGAAAATTTATGTTTTCTTAATTTCTCGGAGAAATGAACGGATTTATATTAAAAATGCCTGAGCCAACAATATTTTCATCTTCACTTTGAACCAAAGAAAAATTCCTATTCGGGGAACCAAAAACAAAAGTGGTTTCAAACTGTTTAAACCAATTGTGATCTGTTTTCAATTTCTTTCCTCTCTGTTCGTTAATTGGAGAATCATCTTCGAAATCGGTCAATTCCGGAGATTTTTGTCGTTTCTTTTTTGTAAAATGTAAAATGTTTTGGTGAACGGAAGGCAAGCTGCTCTCGTCATTTATGATTGGATTCGAACTTTGATTCTTGTCATGATCTTTTACTTCTAGTTGAGATGTACTTTGATCGATCTTTTCAGAAAGAACATTCCAATTGTTCGTAGAAGTAGATGTTTGGTCAAATTTATTCAAAAAGCTGATTACAGATCGCCCTGTTTCTTGATTTGTGTATTTGATTTTCGTGTCGCTGTGTTTATTATTTAGGGCTGTTAGTGTCAAACTGTTAGGGTTCTTCATAATTTCATCATCAGTTATATTAATATCATTCATTAACTTCTTAGTATAATTAGCTTCCGTGATCGAAATCGACGACAAAGTCAAAGCTTTGTCTGTAATTGATCGGAAGGACTTTCTTTGAGGTATCTCATTCCTGAACGTCTTTCTTCTAATCGATATCAAAAGGTTAACGTTCGGATTTTTCGATAAGAAGGTATTTTTAATATTTCTCTGTCTGGATGTACATCGATTGTCGTTCCATCCGTTCGTAGAAAATTGAGTATCACTATAGGCTTTCTCTTGGGACTTTCCCTGCCTGCTATTTGTTTTGATTGGATTCTCCTTCAATCTGCTATGCTTTGCGTTATTGTTACAGCTTTTCTTGCGACTCGTTACCGTGGCACGATCGAATTTTCGATATATATGTTTTCTTAAATTCATAGGCATCGGTTCAAAATTTCGAACAGATTCATTTGATAACTTTTGAACCATCGGTTCTTTAACATTTTGAGTATTTAAATTATTCTTAAATTTCCAATTGAGAGAGTCATCGTTAATCTCTATAACGTTCTTGCAATTCGGGATTTTATAACGGTGACGTCGATCGATCTTTTCGTACGTTGTTGGACTGTCTGACAGATCGTCATCGAATGTCACGAATCTTTTGAACGAGATACCGAGTTTCAAACTGTTCCAGAAATCGCAATTGATTTGGAGAAAACAGTCGTCGGTTCTAAAGTGCGTCCTTTGAAAGCTGAAAATTATAAGCTCCCGCGGTATCGACTCCCATGCTTCGATCAGAGATGTTAGAATGTTGCAAAGATCCCATTCTGCAGTGTGCTGGTTCAATCGTTCTGCGTACCTTTAACAAACGTTTCGTGATTTTGTTTGACAGAGAAGACATTCAAATAATATTGCTATCGAATGTTAAGGAACTTTTGCAAACTCTTTTCACAGATGTTCGAAGTTTTCAAGAAACTTTACTCTCGAGACTCACCTTCGTCTGAAAACCATCTTGACGTAATGAAAAATGTCTCTCCGCAACGGTCGTAAAAGCGGCGGGAAATCCTCAGGAAAGTAAACGAGCTGTATGTTGCTCGCTATGAAATCCTTCAATGAGCGAGCTCTGCTATATCGTAGAAACAGCAAGATTTTTTGATGACACTTTATCATACGATCGTTCACGGCCAACAGCCAATTTCTGAATAGCTCGTCCCCGATACGGTAATCCTCACTCTGACAATAAACGTGATCTTTCACCGTTATCTTGGAAGAATATGGTCCGCAGATCAAGAGCGGCAGTTTTATCGTTCCCGAGGAATTACAGCTCATTAAAATCGTTATCTGATTCCTCGGCGACTCGGTTGCCTTTGAATCTTCGAATCCGTTAGGCGAGATTTCCGAAGGGAAAATGTCCGAGTACATGGTCATCTCGTCCACATGAAACAGATCCTTGTGCCTATACCTGATTATCGTCGATCTCATCAGATCGATCCAGTCACGGTAATTGGCGAATATCGGACCCGTTTGACTTATTAAATCGGTAGAGAAACCGTACTCTTTCAAAAATATAGTCAACCATTTATCCGAGCATTTAAATCCTACATATAATATCGTAATTCAATCCCTGATCTATCGTAATATTGAGAACAAAAACATTTAACTTGCAATTATTGACTATAGGCCATTGGTTTTCTATGCGTTAAAAAAAAAGAAGGATAAAATACATTACCAGTGGAAGTAAGTACCTTTCGAGCCATGCATGTTTGCCAGTTCGAGAGCCTTTTCTCGTAACAGATGCCTATCCATGAAACTATTCATTGCGTATTTTTTACAAGCCCATGTGAACAATTCTTCCTTGATCGTCTTCATAATGATCCTTTGATTCATTTTTGATGATTCATTTCTAATGTGTTCCAAAAATATCGGTGACAATTTACTATTTAACATGCACGAAGGTTAAAGTTACATATTTCTTGAAGAGACATAGCTGTTGGGTCACTGATGATTTTCGATTGTCGATCGAACATTGTTTCTCGCTTCTCAACTACGCGACTATTTCGCACCATTTTCAGAGAAGTGTTGTCGATTGAGAATATGACGCGCCAGAATATCGTTCTTAATTGCTATTTTTTTTTTTTTTTTATTTACTATGCAACTGTGCAATTTTCTAAAAGAATATTTGTAAAACGAGCGACGGGTAAGCTCAGTGAAGGAATTTGGTGCTCGGTAGTGAGTACTAAAGCGTGACAACATGTAGAGGACAGTATTTATGCAAAAAATCTAGCTCATCTTCGAAAGCAATTTCTCAGAGAAGAGAGATAAAACAGCTTTTATTTTCATGGATATGCGCAGTGCGAGCCGTGCGTTGACCGCTCGATGAATATCATTCATCTTGCACGCCGAGTTAAATTGCATTTCTCTGGGGCGTCGTCCTGACGAGATACTTTCCATCGTAAATTTTCATCTAATATTCTGCTTTATATTACCACCTATCCTCCCGTCTCTCTCTCTCTCTCTCTCTCT
>CAJDYZ010001425.1:19702-37808 GCA_903986555.1 Heterotrigona itama
GTAGATAAATGAGATCATATGAAAGTCACTTCCACCTTTTTAAATAGAACTATATACTTCTTTATGTATAATTGATACATTTATTCTCTATAAAAAAGTATTAACCTATGTATATCGAAAAATTATCTTTGATTTAATACATATGTGTAATAATCGAGACAACGTATATAATGATGATGATGTGTATTCATGTGTATTAAAACGATTGTATGATAGTTCGATGGGAGTGGAATTTTAAAGGAGAAGATCCAGTTAGATTTTTAAGCAGTTTTAACAATTTTATTCGAGGAAGAAAGACGAATAGTAACAAATGAATGTTATTTGTAACGATACTCATAGCTGTATCCATTCCTCTGTAAATAATTTTATCAGTCCAGCGAAATCACTAAATATGATATTATTGGATTTTGTTTTGAACTTATCTTTAAAAGAGATCTCTTCGAGTGTGTAATTGAATCTATTAAATCTTCCATCTTTCAATCAAAAGAAGTTTTCGATAACTTAAAAATGTCTGTAGTATAAACCTGAAACGAGAAATCACGTATTCTATAATGCTTTCTTATTTTTTTTCAATCTTAAATTTTCTAACGATAGGAAAATACAATTTAATCGAAAATAATTTAAAAAAAAATATATAAATTATTAGTAAAAAATAATCAAAGACTTGACATGAAATTGATATAAAATCAGACGAACAATAATCGCATGCGGTGGGATTAAAATTGGGATTATGGACAAATTAAGTGAAAAAATAAAAATTTTTATATCGGTAGGTAAAGTTTAAGTTTTTGCAATCAGGAGTAAAAAAGGGTATAAAAAAAAATCATTGACCGGACACCGTGAACATAGACACATTGCAGCAATTTTCTAGGCCATCAACCTGGAAAATTGCTTCTTCCTTCGTTGACTTTCTTTTCTTTTCTGCTGTATGCAACCACAGATTTTGCATGCCAATTTGCCTTGTACAGGTGTAACGTAACTCTATTAACCCCTTGACACACGAATTAAGTGAAATTCGATATGACCAAAAGACGATACTTATCTTTCATTTTAACATTTGTGTTGTAAACTTAACAGAGATAATTTTTCTACTCTTATTATATTTATATATTGCCGCAAAATGTCGTAAACACAATGCTTATAAACAAAATTAATAAAAAAAAAAAAGAATGATGAAAGAACAAATTAATAATTCAATAGTCCTTAGGAAACGCATGATGTCTCCCAGACGTCATTGTATGTCAAGGGGTTAAAGTCCTCACGGAATTCGTGCTTCATTTTATTGAAATATCGATGCTAACATTCACTTTTCCGCTATTCCTTCGGCTATTATTATTATCAAGGTCCCTTTAATTTTGGATTAAAGCTTTCTTTCGTTTTTTTCTTGTAGTTGAATCTAACGTTGAAATACAAATTTAGCAAAACATATTTTCTAACTTCTTTTTATTTTAATTTATTTTACGATAAATTTTTATTCATTTTGGTAACTTTGTAAATACCAAAAATAAAATGCTAAATACATTATATTTCTGTTACAATGATTAATAAAAAATATCGAATATTAAATTTTATGTCGCTCAATAATTCTGTATCTTCATATGACTACAAAAATTATGAATATTATGAAAATAAAATACTGAATTTGATAAACAAAATTTCTCTTCATTGAAAAATAAGACTACGCGATTATATAAGGATAATACGGAGATGAGTCGTTGGCGCACAGGCTAAAAGCGAATAGGAGAAAAGGGAATCGTTTGCTCATGTCATCTGATTAATTATAATATGAGAGTAACGATTTAGATACATTGTCATTATTGGTTCATTAAGTTCATCACAAAAAGAAACAAAATACAATAAAGAGATGCAATGACATTGGCGTAAACATAGACTCAAAATATTAACTAACAATATAGGATGAGGCAGAACGGCAGCACGATTTTTTAATTTATTTATATTTGCTTGCAATATTTAATTTTATCATCAATAGTCCTATACAATTCTCTTATCTTGTATAAGAAAATAATAAAAATCCATTTAGTATTTAATGTGCATGTATATTTCGAAAGTTGCATCCCTACGATTTTAAGCCACGAGTTGCCACTGAGTACGACAATTTCTCTTTTCCCTGTGTTGTTTTAACTTTTGGAGATAGTGTGGCAAAATTTTATCTTTCTATCTTGCAGCCGGTGTACCTTTTACGCGTTTGAAAATAATGACTCCTTTTTTCTTGAAATTTCACAAAATTACGGTAAGGAACGTGTTGTATAGAATACGACAAAGAAAATTTTAAAGCAGGGACCAATCTATAACAAGGGACTTTAATCCTCGAGTTTTCCAAAAGCTGAAGAGCACTTATAATGAATTTAATCTGTTTAAGTTGTATACAGCCAGGACAGGTTTGCTTTTCCCTTGGCCAGAACAAAGGGTAATTTTTGAAGAAAGTCGGATAATTCTGTGCATATTTCCGAGCAGCAATCCATAAATTTTAATTTTCAAAAGATTTTGGAGTTGAGATTGTTCTCTCTTCTTAACCCTTTCCTTTATTGTCAGGCAGGTACGAAGCCATTCAAGAAGCCAGGAAAATGAATTTGTTACGTTTGATTAACGTTTCACACTAATTCTAAATTAATACGATGCGAATTAATACGATCAATCAGAGGAGCGATGGCAAACGATTTGATAAATTAGAAAGAGATAACAAGATGGCGTGCGGCTGCTTTAATTAACTTTCGTGAGTGGGTTAATCAGTATAGGTGAACGCTCGTTAAATTATACCAGCTTTTCGCCGATACAAACAAGAAATTCAATAAAAATAAATTGTCAGTCAGCATCTGCTCGTGTATCTTCGTTTGCTTCGAAACAATCGACGTAAACAGCCTCTGAAACGTCGTTCCCTAATTAATTGGTATCAATTGCTGGCGAACCGATGCAACTCAAACGACCCGATTCGTCCAATTATTTTATTGAGAACCATAACCAAATGTAATTTATACCAATATCCATGGCCTGTTTAAACGGTCATAGACTCTCAATTACAATCCGTTAATTAATGATTGCTACGAATGACCAGCTTTGCTTGAGTATAATTTATAATATATTCAATTCCTTCCTTTTCTAATAAAAGCTAAATACGGATTAGTTGAAAATATTTTTCATTTCAGATAATTAATTAATTGTACATTTATTCGGTTGCGTTCACGGAATTTTATTTCGAAACGTAAAAATGCTTACTCGCGCACACAATTTATGACTGAACTGCAACATTGCTATTTAGACATTTAGACGTATGTATGTATACCATTCGTAACGCAGGCTCGTAAATCTATCTCCATGCATGTTCTCATTTATCGTTAGGATAAGCCATGCAACTTGCACATTAATCGTCACAGATTATCACTGATCGACATTTATCTAACTCTCCATACCTTTTGATTTTATTTCCTTCAAATAGATTCTATTCTCTTATTTCGTTGGAAAATATTAATTTTATATTATTTAAAGTTTGATATACCTTTGGCACGAGAAATTTCGAGCGATGGTATTCCTGTCACGAGAACCATAAAATACCAATGGTTCCGAAAATTCGCTGGCCTTGACACGTACACCCACCACCAGCAACCTACGTGCATTTCGTTGCGTCACAAATGTACATAGTGGCAGTGATGCTGTTAATGGTTAGCTACCACGACCCACACTTAGTATCCACGTCATACTATTGCATTTGTATCCGCTGCATACGAGCCTTACGTCACTTTGCCTTCCTACCTACCATGATTAAGATTTTTATCAACTTCAAGACATTTATTTTCATATCACATCACCGGAATCTTTCTTGCTCCTTTCATCGCCGTGAAATATCAAGGATAAGGACGAATCTAATTTCCCCAGGCAACCGATTTTGTTGATGAATTTTTCTACATTATATCGAACAAAAAGACGAATGCCAGAATTGCTAATCCGACAATCAACACGCAAGTTAATCACCAAATCTTTACTTTTTCCAAATCTCAATTATCTTAATCCGTAGATACATAAATATGTACACGATATCGATTTCTTTTTAATTTTATCGAATCGGCATTGAAGTGAGTAAACACGCAAGTTAATTTTACTTTTTCCAAATTTCAACAGTTGGATATAAATGATTAGATTATTCAAAGATTGAATGTCATTTCCTACATATAAAATAGTTATACGTAACTATAAGTAACAAGTTGTATATTAGGGAATATGTGTTTAATATACAGGGTATTGCAAACTTAAATGTCAAAACTTTAGGAGGCATATACGAGACTGATAAACTAAAAAAGAAGTTCTCAGAGATTTGCTCGTTTCTGTTCCATTTCGGAGAAAAGAGAAACAAATGGTTTCTCATTTATTTACTTACATTTATTCGTGTTATTATCTATTATCATCTTGTAATGTCATCTACTATCTTTTGTATAATCTATTTAATGAATATACTGTTTAAAATGCTAGCTTTTCGCAGCAAGCGATTAGATCGAACATTGACCACTCTGATTATAGCTAATGTTTTGATATACCAAACTATGGTCTCTTATGTTAGTTGATTGGTATCGAATAAACTTACTGAATAAATGAGAAAATAAAAACATTTTTCTTCCTTTTTTCATAATTGTCTCTAAAGCAAAGCAAAAAACGAGCAATCTACAAAGGACCTGTTTCCTTAGTTTATCGATTCTTTACAAACTCCTGAAGTTTTGAAATTTAAATTCAGGATATTTTGTAAAATAACACGATATTAAAGACTCTTGTTGTTGCTATTTATTGGCAATAAATACAATCGGTTATGTTTGTTATTTATTTCAACTAGTAAATATATGCAGAAGCTATAAAAAAAGTACGTATTTACAATTGATTATTTACATCACATTATCACAGTTTTTGCATAGTATTATATGTAACAAGATAAGTGCATCAGATTTATTTCTCTTATAAAAACGCAAATAAGATAATTTTCTTAATATACAATTCCTGTCAAAAAGTTTCTAATGAGACACTAATACGGAATGTATAAAAAAACATTCTTGTTTTAGAAGTATAAAATATTATTGTACGTAATTAAAACTGATGGGAAATTAAAGAGAGTTCATTAGTAAGACACGACAAAATAATATGAACTTCCAAAAACAAAACAAAATATTACATTCATTTACTTAAAATGTAATTTGATCAATAATAATTTATTATTCTAAAACAAAATGCTAATGTTAGTTTAAAAAGAAATATCAATTAATTTTTATTTATACTACTTTTCTGTCTAATTTTATATGAAAAACAATAAATTTTGTTTTTTAAAAATAAATTCATTTATTTATGTTCTACTTTTATTAAACTTATTCATATTTTGCTTTTCATCTTCAGAAGAAGGAATTTGATATTATGTGATATTATCTATATTAGGCATGTACATATTATGTGATATTATTTATATTAGGCATGTACATTCATATTAGGAGTACTATGAGCCTAATACCAGAAATGAGAACTTCAAAATAATAAATATTATCTAAATCGTTATTATATTTTAAATTTTACTGTTATTATTAATCGAAAGAGCATAAAATTTCCTACAAAACTGTACTTAAATTTTTATAAAACCATTGTAAATTGGTAAAATTAATTTAATTGATTTAATTAATGTAGTTCCGAAAGCACTAGTTATCGATATAGATTTTAAAATATAAAATTTTAGCTTCAGACATTTATTACTTTTCAAAATATTAATGAGAAATTTTCAATACGGTACATTGAATTCTGTCTACCGTTTTCGCTGTCGACCGTCGAATAGCCAATGACTTAATATCATTATCTTAATATTTGTAGGATGATCCATCTATTTGCAAGTCCTCTTTTTAAGCTACGTTTCGTTTTAATGTCAGTGATCAAAAAATAATATTTTTTTTCTTTCTAATTTTTTTCTATTATTTGAAAAATAAGAATTAAGATTAGGTTTGGTTTATTATACTTTCCTGACGAACCAGATTGTTTGAAATCCAAAAGCATTATGAGGAAATTTTACGTCCCTTTAAAGAAAGAAGATACACAGTTGATTCGATTTACAACGAGAATTTTCGTTGAAAATATACTACAATACAAACAAGTGTATTTACAAGTAGCTTAAATTATACAGTAAATACATTAAAATAATTATGTCTACGTATCTACTTTTACAATTCGATGTATGGTACAAATACGTAATACGGACACATTTCGAAATCACAAGAATATTTGACGCCGGATTCGAATTTTTTTGTAAACATCCTTTTAACGCCAGACTACGTAAACTTTTCATTTTTCTAACGAATTATTTTTTCCAGATTTTTTTTTACACTCGTGTTTATTCAACGGTTCCAATCGAAAACGAAAGGGAGTGAGTTTTAACAAACAATTTCAAGATCTAAAGTATCGCGCACATAATAAAAATCTGTATAAGGAGACTTTTATTAAAAATAATAGACTTTTTACAATTTCAACTAATTTAAAGTTTCTGTTTCTTCCATAATGTTTTAAGCTTTCAATTAAAAATTCGCTTGTGTTTTGAATATCACACGAAAGATAGTTTTATAATTAACGTGATTTAATTAAAGTATGAAATCATTTAGAAGAAAAATTCACTTTCAAAAGATCTCGTGGAATATACGAAAGATACGAGATTGTCACACGGAAAGAGAACACAGTTTACAAATACAATTGTAAAACGTTTACGTAATACTAGAAGCATTTAAAAAGCTGTGCATTTAATAAACTTCATTCTACACATGTATGTAAAACATTCGACTTGACGTACTTATAATACCAAAAAGTGATAAAATAATCGTAAACGACAATCGTCTTAATTATTTATACTACAAATTCATAAAAATATTTCTACCGTCAAGTTCGTAACAAGTTATTTTTACAGATTTTGAAGATCATCATCAACATTAAAATTTAGAAATAATTCATGTCAAAAGTATTAATATCATGTATTGTATACAGTATAATAATTACACTATATCTCAATAAGTGTCTAAGATCCAATTTCACCTTAAAGTTAATGAATGTCACTTGAAAGATCATTTACGTGAGTTGCAAAATAATTATAATTTAATTACATTAAAAAACGGAACTCTTCTCTTTGGAAGTCAAGTCATCCAACGATCGCATCTTGTTGTCGTTGAAGTAAATTTTACTATCTCTGGGCTCGAAGTAGTGAAATTTGAAGTCATCGTGGACCTTCATCTGGGCGCTCCGTTTCAAAAAGGTGACATCCTCGTAAACGCTGGGCCTAGGTCTCTCGATACCTTGCGGCTTCGGAACATCGTAAATCGGCTCTTCCTTACTGTTCAGGATCGACTGACGTATCGATAGTATTTCGTTGTCAGACAAGAATCTCCTAGGGACGTCGTATTCGCTAGCTGTAGACGAAAAGTTACGGCAGGAAGTCGACGAGAGTAGATTGTCGCAGCTTCTTCGAAACTCTACTTCATATAAATCGTTCTTAATGATCACTGATAACGAGTCATAACTGTTGCGATATTTGTGAGAAAATTCCAACGACTCGTCCATCTTCAGCAGAGAAACGAATGGATGCTTTGGAATTTTTGAGACGTAAGCATGTTTTGATAATTTGGTCGAAAATTCATAAACTGCAGGCGGACTGGAAGGTTTTTCGGCCATCATTTTGCGATTCAACGACGTAATCATGCTCAAAGGAGGATAACATGGACCAAGATCCAGTTTCACTTCTTCGCGAGGAACTTCAATTAAAATTAGTTTTTTGTTCTGTACCCTGTAATATGAACAGAAGCGTTAGTTTTAATCATTTTAAGATTCAATAATGACAAAGGTATGAGTATTACAGGAATATAAGCTTACCTTGAAGAATGGTTCGTGTAACAGAAAACTTCGTTCTCTTCTTTATTTGATTTATTCCTCGGTTTAAAGGTTTCAAAAGTGCTTCTTCTATTAGATTCGATATAACTATTTTCTTGCTGAACCTCCGTGAAGGAAATTCGGGAAGTTAAAGAAGAAGAGGAGCAAGATTTCTCCTCGTAACCGGAATCTTGGAACTCTCGCAGTTCCTCGCTCAGATTTATTTCCGAACAGAACAGTTTATCCTTTTTATTCAATTTTTTCCCGGTCAATGAATAGAGCAGCTTCTTTAGCGATCTCTTTCGTGGCAGTTTTTTTCCAATGATAGGTATCCAGTTAATGGAAGTGTCCTCAACTTCGATAGGTTCCTTTAGAAATGCTCCGACTATCTTCGGAGTCCTATCGGTGTCGACGCATGAAATTTCTGGGATTACCGAGTCATCCTTGTCTTTCGAGAATTTATCGATCACCGAATCGTCCTTGTCTTTCGAGAATTTATTGATCATGGTACTTGTTTTTGGAAATGCAATGTCGGCTACAAAAACATTGTCCGGTGAAGTCACATCAAGATCAATGTTATCTATTGTCTTTGTTTCGTCAAGGCAGGACACCATCGAGCTGAAATGAAAATTAGCTCCCTCACTGGAATCTTCTTTGTCGAACTTAAAGAGAATCGGAAAATCGCTGAAATCCTTCGAACTTTCATGTTTGAGATCCAGAGAACTAGAACTCGAACGGATCTCCGACAAACTTACGCTCTTAGAATCGTTGCAATTAAATAGCGACGAGAATATTCCTGATTCCTTCGATGATTTCCTCTTTACTTCTTTCGTTTCATCTTTCGAAATATCGGGAAGGATATCAATCACTTTTTCGTCTTCGCTCTTGTATGGGGAATCAAATATTCCAGATCTTGTTTTGAAAATCGTAGAATCATTCTTCGAGACATTTCCAGATTCGTCACTGTTCTTACCATTTTGTTTCAAAGGCGAGAACTTTTCAAAAGATTCTGATACCTCGAAATTGCTCTTGTAAGGACTGGAGAATATTCCATTTTTTCTTGGCGATTCTACGATATGTGACTTATTTTCTTCGTGGCTTTCTCCAGTCGCGGTCTTATATTTCACTTCGAATGCCGCGACGATCTTCTTGACAAAGTTCTTTTTCTTGTAAATTGCTCTGTCCTGTTTCGAAGGCGAGAGAAAACCTATCTCGAATTCGCGAATAATGTTCTCCAAATTCGATTCCTCTAGAGGTGCCTGCGAGGATCCTGAAATTGTCTGTTGAGTGGTAGCCTCGTAGGTGTCGCAGAGCCCACTTCTGTCCACGGCTTTCATCGCATTTGTCCTTATAAGACTGGTTGGAACTTGGCACGGTGAATAATTCCCGAGCTTCTTAATCCAATTTTCCTTCGTAAACTTTAAGCTTCCTATCTCGTGCTCTTGCTCGCTTTTTTCCTCCACGTTCAACTATAACAAAATAAAAGAGATTTGCAAATGCTTTAATACAATTTTTTGCTCCTTATTAAGCAGTCGAAAAATGGTGAAGTTTTTACAGATAACATAAGAGAAATGAAAGAATCAAAGACTCAACCTCCTCGTTGCTTTTCTTCAGCATACATTGCAAGAAGATATTCATTTCGTCGCGTTTGTTTCTCCAAACGAAATTTGTTTGAAATTTGAACACTCAAATCACTGCAATATTCTACACTTAAATTATCGTCGAAAACTTCATTCACTCTCTCAAATTAGCGACACACAATTTACATAAGATTGAAGTTTATTCTATGCTATTTAATTTAAATTTCACTTGTACTTATTGAACTGGAGTAAGAACTCGATGTCTCAGTAAGAACTCGAGATGTTGAGAAGTTGAAACTTGACTGTTAAATGATGGTTAAACCAGTCAATTTGTACCTGCGTGAAGGATAGATAATAAATGCCTTATGGTGCAGGTAGTACAAAGCATGGTAGTAGGGAGAGTGTAAATAGTCGCTTTAGCATAATTTCTACATTTTACTAACATTTATTAATAAACTCATAATTGATAATTTAAATTTTACTGCCTGTCACAGCTTAATTCAGTTTTAATTTTCAAACGATTAAAAATGTACTTCTAGACAGTTTAAAATCAATATTCAATAGTTATGCATATAAGTACAGTGAAGAGCATAATAATAATGAAAAAACTGCCGATAATTTAAATTTTTATAACTTCGTAAAAGAATATTCTATAGCAATCCACTTAAGATCTCTATTTTCAGCTTAAATTTGTTTTTTCCAAAGTTGATTTTATATTATGATAAATAATTAAAAGTAAAGATATTCTTTCCTCGAAAATTGTAAAAATTCAAAAATGTTTTTAAAAATGATAAAAAACTTTTTTCATGACTAAGTCCACCATAATCTGAAATCTTCTCTTTACAATGATCTCTTAAAATTTGCTGTACGATTTTTTATTGAACATTTTATTGATAAAATGATGAAATGTTAGGATTCCTTGAATTTGTATCGTTTAATCCGAATATTCAAAGTTTAGTAAGATGCTGAAAAAAGATCGTATAGCAACTTCTAAGAGCTTGTTGTAAAAGGGAAACTTTATTTATCAAAACGATATATTGAAAAAAATTTTGCAACGTTTTTAGAGATGTTAGAATTTTTACAATCCTTACTTTCTCACTTATTACATGGTGTAATGTTATCTTTGAAAAAAGACGAACTCAGCACTGTTTAGGTGGAAAATTTATTCTTTGAAATGATCAAATAGATTGTTATATCATTTTCTTTTACAAAGTTATAACAGTTTAATTTATTTTTGGCTCAGTCATTTATTCGGTAACGTCCTTTACTGTATTTTCATTTCTTCATTTAATTTATTATATTCATTAAATCATAAAACTTGTATGAACATTATATTAAAACACGTTGTGCAAGAAAATATATATGAACGTAAAATTAGCAAAAATAATTTATTTTCCATTCCCGAAAATTTATTAAGTACGGAGACTAAGACGAGAAAGGAACGTGAAAATAAATGAAAACGATAACAATGTGGACTAGGTTTTCATCGTAATACGAATCATATTATGCTTAATATAAATACAATGCAAAACTAATTGGATATAATAAAGATTATGCGAGAGAAAGGAAAAAGAAATACAAACATTATATACCTTTATTAAATTAATTACGCCAAATATCAAGTATATATGTTTATATTGTTTCCCTGCGGTGTGTATGATTCTCATTGTAATACAATATAATTCACATTGTAATATAGATGAATTTCGGTGAAATACAACCATTTTCATTTCTGAAAATCAAGCTTGTTGCTCGATCTTTTTTTATGACCATATTTACTAGGAGTGAGTTCTTTTGTAAAAACAACAGAAAAACAAAATAATATTTATTCGTATTCTGGGACTTTGCAACGGGAATTGTTCTCGCTAGAAAATATTGGCACAATTACCTACTATCGAAATCCATTGGCGTTCAATAGAATTCCCTATGCACGTATCGATAGCAAATACTCATCAGGGAATAAAATGAATCGAACGAGAATTTCGAACAAGAAGAACTTTAGAGAAGAAAACAAAACAAACCATAGAAAACAAAAGAATTTTATAGAAAAAAAAATTTTGTTTGTTTGCCTGTTATTAAAAATTACATCTGATAAAGACGCACGTTGATATGCAGAAATCGGGGAAAAATTGTAAAGAAGAAGGTTAAATGACTGCAATTAAAACTAATTTCTCTCGCTGTACTTTGAATACTTGAGAACCACGTACATATTATCGCATCGGGAAATTTTAAAGCATAATATTGGTAGATGTACGATATTCTAGTGTTTAATCGAATTCTAGGACATTAGTTACGTTTCAGAAAACGATGCTCGTCTAGTAGTATAAATAAACATAAGGCGTGCTCTCACCGCAATCGTAAACAAGAAAAACGTTCCAAAAATACGAACGCGTTTAAAGTGAATAAATGTTATACGTAATATTCATTATAATTTCCATTTAATTACATACAATAATATTTGTAATTCATATTTAAATTAATTAAATTCAATTAAATACAATAAAATAACGATTAATTTATTACACGATTTAAAATTTTCCAAGCATCAAAAAAATTATTAGTACAATGTACTATTTTGCTACTTCTTATTTATATTCTGTGTCATCTTGTATATGAAAAACCAATTTTAACAGTCTACTTGTAGCAGATATCTGTCAGAGGAAAAACCAATATCGACGAATAACGTTTAACGTTTTCTCCAGCTTCCTTTACACAAAAGAAATTAAAATATTGGAAATTACATTGACTAAAAAAAAAAAAAAAAAAATAAATCTGATATTGAATTGTAATATAAAAATCTGTTTCATGCTGTAGAAAAATTGTTGCTTTACAGGTAAGTGTAAAGCTGAACAAAGAAATAGAATTCGGCAGTGAATTAAACATCAAATGGAAGAACGAACAATTGCTGGTTATGATGGAGATTATATATTTCACTATTTTACTGATTCATTGTAAACCAATGTACCTTTAATATAATGCGCTTGTGTCTATAATATAATGCGTGTAGAAAGTATTCGTATATCCTTGAAAAATTATTGATATATTACACGTTTATAATTTCGCAAAAGAGAGTTGTAAAGAAGAGAATTCAATATTCAAAACTGTAGAGAATTCAGTTAAGAAGATTTTTTTAATGTCCATATAAATGTTTATTTGCAAAATTTTCGAGAGAAAAAGTACTTTTACTTACATTCTTTTCAAATGATAAAAATATCTTTGGAAGAAAAGAACTCAGTGTTGTAAAAGTAGAGTTTACGCTTAAAAATAAATCCAGGTTAATTGATTCGATAAAATATTCTCATATTCGATGAAAAATTGCTGACATTTTAAACTGCTGTAACTATAAAAGTAGTTTTCTGGGTCCATTTTAAAGTATAAAGCCTCTATTGAGTCAGTACTAAATTTTTTCTAAATTTTTTCTATATTTTTACATCATTTTGAAAGGGGTACAGGTAAGGCTGCTTTTTCTCTCAAAAATTTTGAAAATTCAAATGACATAAAAAAATGTATGGACGTAAAAAAATTTTATTTATAATGAAATTCATCGTTCATCCCTTGAGGGATGATTGAAATCTCTCTTCTACTACTTTCTACATTTATCTGCGTATACTTTTTCTGGTGCTCCCGATTTTCCTGCCCTTCTGTGTAATTCCTATCGAATATCACGTTGGACTGATCGTCTCACGTAAATTAAATACGTGAGATGACCAAGAAAAGAGAGAAATTTAATTTCTCGTAAATCGTACCACGCTTGATATAAATTTTATGTCTCTTCTAAACAATTAACAATTAAAAAAGATCATTGTAGTTACAGCGCTGCAATTTTTCCGAAATCAATATAATTCTCGGCAAGATAGTTGTGATCCAATTTTCTTGATAAAATAAGAATTTATACGGCACAATTTCCATGGTTTGATTTCCAAAGGAATGATTACAAAAAATATACAAATTAAAAAGTTAAACGCCGCAAGATGCTTTTTTAAAAACCGATATCAATTTCATTACTTTTGAAAATTTCATGTAATATATTTCTTAATTTTTTTTTTAATTTGGGGATCTTAATTTCTTTTTGATTTGAAAAGATATTCATTTTTGTTTAATCTAACAATAAATTGTTCGTTTTACCTTGCCCAATATTTCATTATTTTTGCCGATATAAAAAAATGTATCAGAATTTAGTTCCCTTCATTCAATTAATAATTAAATAAACATTGTGATTCATGATCTTTTCTAATAAAATTATTATTTTTTCGACTCTCTAAGATTATCGTCGCTGTCCAATCTTTTACTATTATAACTGAAGAAACATGCTTTTCAGATCATGATTTTTAAATCATCTGGTATAAAAGGATTTGGAGTAATTGGAGTAAAAGGTGTTAATTTGAAGAAAAATTCAATTAAAGATTTTCTTGTTTCTTTTCTAAATGTTTATTTTACGAAAAATATTTAATTTTCATTTGCTTCGAGGTATTTTCGGATATGATACATAAAAGATAAGGTTACATATTCGATCATAGCTACAACAATGAAATGACAGTGCATACATATATCTTTTTTACATATTTTCTAATGTAGTGAGATCCTTATTTTATTTTTCATTTTATGAAAAAAAGAGTCTCACGACAAATTCTTCACGACGATCTATCCAACAGCAATTCGGAAAAATTTCATTAGATGTATAATACGCAGAATATCCATTGTTTTAACACTTATTTATTACATAAATAAACATTTCAAACAAAAGAAAATTTTTGGTTGATCGCATAGGTTGATTTTTTTCAACTAGGGAGGTTAATCTAAAAGTGAAGATATATACAATAATATGAAAAACAAAAATGTGAAAAATAACAATGATGGAAACTGAAGAAATAATAATTTTGTTGAAAAAAATTATGAGCTACAAAATTTTTCATTGAAAATTAAATAAATAAAAATTAAATAAAAATTTGTCTTTATATGTTTTTTAATATCGTTAAATATAATAAAAATATCGAATAGTGATTGAGATAAAAGAAATACCTTGTGACACGAACAAAGTAATTTTAGTAATTATAAAACACGAAGAAAGTAATTTTCATGGAGAAAGTTTTACCTGGAATAACTGTCCTGCTCTATCCTGTTAAGCTGGGCAATAATTTACATTTATTGTTGGCAATTCTGACTGCATGGCAAATACTAAGCCTATTGTCACATCACAGTTGGAATCATGCATATCTAAAGGCTATTCATTTGTGTTAAGCTAATACACAAAGAATTTTAATTTTCAAAGAGATTTCCATTTTTAATTTCTGAATTTCTTATTACAAAGTGATCGAAATTTAATATTGATAGAAACGAGAAATATATTATTAAACATTGCTATTATTAATGAAGAAATTGATAGGAAAAGGCATTTCTATAATTACCTCCATTGTATAGTGGAAATATGTTGGCCGAGCTTGATCATTTCTAAACATAAAAAATTAGTGAGATTGAAAATTTTCTTCATCTAATCTGTTTGTAAATTTAGCAGTTAACAAATGCGACTGAAATGTACTGACGTAACTAGAACACGAGGTCCAGTTTGCGATTCATATCAATCAAAGTCAGTTACACGACAATCAATATCAGAAACTGTTACGAACTATCGCTTAATTCCTCGTTTGTTTCTGAATTGGTCAAATTTTCTGATTCATTTTACGCAACGCGTTGTAGCTTGTGTTGTTCATTACTTCGTTCGCACGGGATTGAATCACGCTATCGGCTAACATTTTCTGAGATCGTCGAGAACGACGAGAAACATAATGAATCTTGACAAGGATTAAACTTCTTAAAGAAAAGCTAACGGGACAATGTACAACTTTGATTTTACTGGTCGTAATTGAAACATACAAAGAATACGTATAGACATTATTGTCCTTTGAACGCAATATCAAGGCAACTATTTAATCAAGGCATTACGAACATTATTATTGATTGTAAAAGCGTAGCTCATTTTGAACTATATATTTTTATAAATGAAGAACGAAACAAAACATTATTTATTGAACGTACTTTGTCCAACAACGTTAACAATTTTAACTGTAATTAACATCACTTTCTTATGACCAACTTTAACTGTCGAATTCGTTATGGTCAATTGTATGTACCCATTACCAACTAAATGGAACGGTGCTAAGACCAAGCGGATTTGGGTATTGCTACCTGCGTTTGACAGCCTGCCTTCGGAGTGGTAATTATGCTGTATTTGTAAATACATAAAATAAATAACTGTACTTTATCTTTCAATCTTTTGTAAATATCTAAAATTATTTTGAAAATGTATATTTATCGAAATATTTGCAATAGTGTTCAGATATTAATCTAGATTTACGCCACAAATATATTAATACCAAATGCATTAGTCGTAGTTGACTAACATTTATATAAAAATTATATAATATTTTCCTTGAAACAATTAAGCTGTCCGTGCAAATGTTCGGATACTTAAACTGTCAGAAATACCGTAAGGAGGACGGTAATGGCTTTTAAGTAAACAGCTTCGAATATCTCTTGTGAATGGCAAACGCTAGGTACCGATGTCGCGACGGACCGGAATTTCGTACACTCAAATCATCTGGGTGAACAATATTTGAACGATCCTCGGCCACACTGAACTCGATCAGAAGCACGAAATGATGTATGCAACTGACCTGAAAACCAACCAAACATCAAAGCGTAGTTACAGCTTTACGTTTATTACCAGACAGTCGGGTTGTTCAAAAAGGCTAGCTCGTTCACGCTTTTTGTCTATTCCACCCCCGCCGCCCTATCGAGCTTTTGTACTGAACTTTCTTCTGGTTTAAATTCCTGGCAAAAATGTCTGTCTCACTGCTAGCGAACTTTCATCGTATTTAATTATATTGCGATTATTAAAAATTACTAATTTTAAGAGAAAATTCGAAATAAATCTGAGCAGTGATTGTCATCGGGATATCTTGTTCAACGCTAATCCATTTCTATGAAAACAAAACGGAATTTTGAAAATAGATAAGATCATTGATAGAGTGATATGTTCAGAATTCATGATGACTGACCTACATTTATGCTCGATTCGAGAAAACGTTTGCGTGGGTGGAATACAATGAAAATCAAATACTCTCGCGTAGAGAAAGCTGATCATCTCGACGACAAACGTATTGCTTTTTAGAAAATCCTTTTCGTGTGTCAAGTACAGAGTCATTGAAACTTTTATCCTAACGATTTTTTTTAGCTCAAGAGAAAACTGATTAAAATTAGAAGTTCATTTTTCGTGGCACTCTTTGTTCCACTTTAGAAAGATGGGGGTAGATTACTACTATTAAAGGTAGATAAAATAATTTCACATGTCAATTATGAGATCTTTTTGAATCTCGTTGTCTTATGAGTAATTTCAATAATACAAGGAAAACTAATTACGACTAATAGTATAACTATGAATAATGAATTTACTAAGGAAATTTCATTCCACACGCTTCGAAACTCTGTCATTAATTCATACTACATTAATCCGAAATTACGAATTTTGTATGCAAGTATATTATACTTACTGCTGAAAAAACTAATTCTATTAATAATTCGAAAATACAAAATTAAAATATCACCATATTTATATTATATTATTATTGCACATAAATAATTGTAATTGACATTTAGTGTAATTTAAGCAAAGATTTTTGTCTTCTTTCCATAGTTACGATCGACGAACTTTTCTTTACTGTTAACTTCCTACATTTTATTATAATTGACATCAAATTTTATTTAAAACAAAAAATATGTGTACCTCTATCATTTATATAAATTTTATTAAACAATGTTAAATTTATAAAATTTATATAAATTTTTTTGAATGTGACTAAAGATCCTTTAACTAAAATACAATCCTTTTAATGAACAAACATAGTGAATCGCAAAAGAATTCGTATCCTCTCAATTAATGATTGCATATGTATAATAATTTATGGGATAATTTTGTTAACAAAAAAACAATTAAGTGTAACAAGAATTCTAAAATTCTTACAAAAATAACGTCGCATACTTATTTTATTATAAAATATATTATCACTATTATAAAATATATTACAGTTACTTTGATATAACTTAGTTTACGCATATGTAGTTTAGTTTATAATTTATTTAGCTTGATCCAAAAAATCCAGAAAGAATATTACATTCTGTGAGATCGAACTAGTAGTAATGATGAACGAGTGTTGAAACAAAAAAACAGGGGGAAAGAAAGCAAACAAAATATCATTGTGACATTTGTTCAAATAAACCAGACGCTTGTCTTCAAAAATATCACAAAATGCAAAATTATAAATCATAATATAATAAATAAAATATAATAAATAAATATAATAAATAAACTTTTTAAAATAATATACAAAATTGTTATTTTTTTTTTTACATATAATATTATTTAATATCATTATAATAACATCTCTAAGCATTTCTTATTTTATCACTACATGTTGTCAAAATGGACGCTCATGCCAAATAATTTAAAAAGTATTATAAAAGCCAAGGGTAGATCCATAAAACATGAATTATAATATAATGTTATATAGATCCATAAAACATGAATTATATATATATACATATATCCATAACATATGTGTGTGTATATATATATATATATATATATATAT
>CAJDYZ010001429.1:10312-35717 GCA_903986555.1 Heterotrigona itama
CGGTGTTCGGTGTCTTTCTTTTTTGAAATGATTCCCACTGATTGGTCAAATCATTTCGACGTTTGTACGACCCATGCGGAAAACATTGGGCTGCTTCATCAGAACGACAAGAATTGACCAATGGTCGTCACTACTTTTTGCGCAAGTGCAGCAAGCGCAGTCAATGCGAATAAACCTAATGTCGACCGACGTGGATAGACGAGCAGCAAGTAGCACGGCGTGCAAATTAATTCTGTGCAGAGTTAAAGAGACAGATTCATGGCTGCTGATTTATTCCACCGACCACACTGCGATAACATGTGACATACGGGAAAATGATAACGGTTGAAAGTCTGCGATCTGCAGCAAAATGTTTTAAACTTGTAGCATCATCTTTGGATCAGCTGTCATAAGCAGACGATACAGAGGTAAAGTTTATCTTTCAACGGTCTATTTCGTTAATTTTCATTCTTGCTTTTCCCTGGCAAGAATGTGACTTAATCACTCTTATGGAATACGATACGCACATCAATTTTCACACCGTTTTCATTCTTCAGCAATTTTTTAATCCCAATAATTAAATAAATTAATCCCAAAAATTATCGTGTATAAATTTATCTTCTATTTCTAGTGTTCTGTTTACCTTTAAAATATTTCAGTGTCTAATGGCATTTATCGGATTGTAAGGTCATGGAATTGACTGAAACTAGTGTGCAAATAAGAGATTGTTCCATAGACTTTATTCCTGTTTACATTAAACAAGAAAATGACGAACATGAAACAGATTTCAATGATATTGAAATAATCAACGCAGCTCAAAATTTCTGTGCTATTGAAATTAAAGAAAGCAAAGGATGTGCTACAATCAATAACAATGAAGATTCAAATGTAAACAGCAAAGACAATGCAGAAAACACAAATAATTTAAACAATTCAAATTCGACGTTGAATATCGCGCAACAGAGTGAAACCTGTAACATCAATGGTATTTTAAACAGTTCAGTCTATTTGCAAAACTTAGACTACGAAAACATAAATATAGAAATACAAAAACCAACGAGTCAAATAGCTGAAGTTTTTATTGATCAAAATGAACAATTACAAACAACCAATTACAATGTCTCAACAGTTACTATACCAAGTGAACTGTTAGGGCTGAATCTTAATATAAAGAAGGAGAACGAATTAGATCAAGAAACAGTTTATACCACAGAATGGTTGTGCAATGTAAATAATGAAACTGACCTTCGATTGAAAGTCTCAAAAATCAAGGACAAAATTCGAGAAGTTCCTACTAATATCGATGATACAATAACATCAGAGAATACTGGTAATGCAAAGACCAAGGAAAGTAAACCTGAAAGACCTAAGAGACAATTGAAAGTAAAATCAAATTCACTGCAAGATTACAAAGAGAAATTACGAAAAAAAGCAGAGTGCATGAGAGAAAAAAGAAAGAAATTGTACGAGCAAGAAAGTGAAGAACAGCGTCAACAGAGACTAGCAAAGGAGGCAGCAAAGAGACGAGAAATGAGAATGTATTATGAAACACCAGAACAAAGAAGAAAAAGATTAGACGCAGAGGCTGCAAGGAAAAGAGAGTATAGAATGTACAATGAAACGCCAGAAGACAGAAGAAAAAGATTAGATCGTGAAGCAGAAAGAAGAAGAATGAAAAGACTTTCGCTATATGCTAGTGAAACTCCTGAACAAAGAAGAGAGAGATTAAATAGAGAATCAGCGAAAAGAAGAGAGGCTCGACTTAATCAGTATGCTAAAGAAACACAGGAAGAAAGAAAAGAAAGATTGAAGAGAGACGCTTTGAGAGTTAGAGAAATGAGATTTACTAGATCTGCTATTGAAACAGAAGAGGAGCGCAAACAAAGGTTAGTAAAAGATGCTCTTCGAAAAAGGGAGGTAAGAATGCATGGACGTCATTCAGTGAATAATAATTTCACTGAGCTTCAAACGGTTCGCAATTTTGAAGAATTAAACAATGTGCAGATAAAGGAGAATCCTGATAATCAATTGGGAGGTCATTACTTGAGTAACTGGATGATGTGGTTCCAAAATTCATTAGTCCAACCTGTTCATGTTGGAGAACAAATCATCAAATCTCAATCAGAAAATAATGGATAAAAAATTTGTGTAATAAATTTTGAGTACTGTACATATTCTTCTTAGACATCTATATATAAAACAATATCTCAATCATTTATGATGATTTGTACATACTATTTATACAATATTTATGCTTGAAATACAGTAGCAAAATATAATATATTCTATGGTGACTACATCGACATAATGTTTGGGATGTACAACATATATATGTATAATTCTTCTACACTGTACAATTTTATTTTTAATATTTATATATTTTACAATCAAATATGATTATTTTATTAAATATTGTCAAGAATGTAAAAGCTTTGTTATATTTGTTAATATAAAAAAAAAATTCACTGAATAATGAAAATAATGAAAATATTCAATACCATTGAAATTTATGAATTTATAAAATTACAAAGTATTTGAAAGTTTTACTATTTTAAAAAAAATGTACAAAATATGATGAAATTATTAAAATGTTATTGTATCATTTAATATAAATAGAAGGAAAATTTGTTAAGGCATTAAAATTGTAAGAAATTAAGATGACACATTTGTAAGATAAAAAAAAAATATATATATATATATACTTCTTACAGTGCCTTTTTGTTTACTGTTCTACAAAAGCAATTTCTAATGTGATTCAAACAATTTATACATATGTACATATCATTTATCTATGAATGAATGAATAGTTCTGATAAAAATGTGACTGTTTCTTAAAAATATACTTACATACATTGTCATTCAACTTTTCCTACAAGTTTCTTTATATGGAGTAAAATAAAATAATACGTTATCGTACAATTTTGTTAATAATAATTCTACATTAATAATCCTACATATTTATATTTTGTATCCTTTCCTTTCTTAATTTCTTTCTCTCATTCTAAGTATTAAGATACGAGGCCATTTTTTATAATTTTCTATAATTCTTTTATTCTGTAATATTTCTTGAAAGTAATTGACTATATGTTAACCAATCATGGTTCTCCTCTCCGGTTGTATATATACGGCAGTAAATGCTAACCACGTGAGTTTCTAACCTAACTTCTAAAAATAGTATTTTCCAAATTGAAGAGTTAAAATTGAATTGATATTTTGAAGAATAAATTTTAATGATACAATAAACGTCTTAATATAGTAAAATTGATCACAAAGTATTAAGTATTTTGCATTTGCTATATAAAAACAAAAGATAAAAATAAGTAAATAAATGTCTAGCCTGACATTTCTTTATCATTCAATTTGTAGAATTAATATATATTGGGTATATAAATAAAAAATGGGTATAACAAAACAATATTTGAGATATGTACCAGCTGGAAACTTAAATATAATTGTCAGTTCTTCTTGTAATATTGTTTTTGTAACTTTACAAGAGCAAGAAGGTAGATTTATAGCAGTTGGAGCATGTGAACATGTTTTTATATGGGATTTGCGCCTTGGAGAAAAGGTAAATTGTGATTCATTTTTTATTTATTTTCTTACAATAAATATAATTATTTTAATTCCTAATAGGCTCAAGTATTATCAGGCGACAAAGTAAATGTAACATATTTAGCTGCATCTCCTAATAAGCGACATATAGCAGTTGGTTATGCAGATGGTACTATAAAAACATTTGATTTAAAAACAGGAGAAAATACTAGTGTATTTGTAGGCCATAAATCTGAGATCACAACTTTGACGTACGATAGAGAAGGACATAGACTAGCTTCAGGTTCAAAAGTAAGATAATTTAATAAAAGTGACAAAGCATAAGTGTATGAAATAATCATATTTAATTCTATTTTTTCAGGATACAGATATCATTCTTTGGGATGTTGTAGCTGAAACTGGAATATGTAGATTAACTGGGCATAAAGGTGTAATAACAAAGCTAGCATTTATGAAAGATCACAATATTATTATCAGTTGCAGTAAAGATACATTTGTCAAATTTTGGGATTTGGATACTGAACATAATTTCAGAACACTTGTTGGTCACAAAACAGAAGTAAGTGTAGTTGTAAATATATATAATAAAAATTAATTTTGTCATATTTCAAATTAACTCATTGTTTAAGGTTTGGAGTTTAGTCTTAACAAAAGATGATCAATATTTAATAACTGGTTGTAATGACAATGTGTTATATATATGGAAAATGTCTTTCACCAAAGGTGAAACTGCAGATTTCAATACTAATTTACATGACTTAAATATCATTGATGATGCTGAAATTAGTGATGTGGTATATTAATTTTAGATTTAATTAATTTATACTCGCATTTAGGGTATGTTTGTTAGATTAATGTTTAATGAAAATATTATATTTTAATAGAAACATCCTTTGAGGTGTGATAAAATTGGAAGTATATTAAGAAGTGGTCATGGAAGAGTTGTGTCTCTTGAAACTGACACCACTCATACTATTATTGGATGTTATGGTTTGGACAATACTGTAGAATTATTTCAAGTATTATCTGACGATAAAATAAAAGATAATGTTCTTAAACGATTACGAAAAGAAAAGAAAAAAGTAAAAAAGTATGCAAAAATATTTTTCTAGTATGTTTAGGAACAAGACATTTAATAAATATAAATAATTTATTTATTTATTTATTTTTTAAATAGAAGCGGAGAAACTACGGAAACAAATTTCTCGGGAACACCAACAATAAAAGACGAAATTATTCGTCTACCTTTTATTAAAATATCTGCTAAACTTAAAGGATTATGTTTAGTTATGGGTAAAAGTGGCGAACTTAGAGTAAGTTAATATGAATATCTTACTCTTCTTTTAATTAATCTAGTCAATTAATTTTTATGTGTCATTATTATAGATATGCACAGGATTAAATAACAATTCCATTGAATTATATTCTTTATTTACACAAGAAAAAGATGCCGAAGTAAAACATTTAAGATCAATAACAAACCATGGTCATCGCTCAGAAGTTCGTGCAGTTTGTTTTAGTTCTGACAATTTAGCTTTTGCAACAGCGAGTGGTGATTCGGTGAAATTGTGGAATAGGTATTAAAATAAAATTGATGTTAACTTGCGAAATAAGTTAGCGATTTCACTAAAGTTTCTATTATTCTAGACCAACTTTGGCATGCTTACGCACTGTACAATGTGGTTATGCTTTGACAGTAACATTTGTACCAGGAGATAGACATTTGATTGTAGGTTTAAAAGATGGTAAAATGTTAATCATTGATATTGCTTCAGGTGATATTTTAGAGGAAATTCCTGCACATTCTAAAGAACTTTGGAGCGTTACATTATTTCCTGATAAAGTAATTTAATATTCTTTGTTATATACATGATGAATGATTTCATAATGGTATATGATTTCATAATTATTTTTATAGAAAGGAGTAGCTAGTGGCGGCGGAGATCACACAGTAAAGTTTTGGAATTTTGAACTCATTCAAGATCCTGATAGAGAAATAAAAGCGAAAGTTTTATCTGTTTTACACTCTAAAACTTTAAAACTAGAAGACAGTGTATTATGTGTAAAAATAAGTCCTAATAATAGATTTGTTGCAGTTGCATTACTTGACTCTACTGTAAAAATCTTTTTCCTTGATACATTTAAGGTAATTACATTAAAAATAAAAAAAAAAACGCGCTATTATCTGTGCTGTTAAACAATATATGATATCCCTAAAAATTTTATAATGTTATTTTAGTTTTTCGTTTCTCTGTACGGGCATAAATTACCAGTTTTGTGTATGGATATATCGAGTGATTCAACACTTATTGCTACTGGTTCTGCTGATCGAAATATAAAAATTTGGGGTTTAGATTTTGGAGATTGTCACAAATCACTATTTGCTCATGATGACTCTGTATCAGGACTTTCATTCGTACCTAATACACATTATATTTTTACTTGTGGAAAAGATGGAAAAGTAAAACAATGGGACGCTGATATTTTCCAAAAAATTGTGACGTTACAGGTAATAGATATCTTTAAAAATTATTTTGAAATTGTAAACTAACAGTTATAATGTTTAAAATCTCTTTATTCAGGGACATGCAGGTGAAGCATGGAGTTGTGCTATTTCACCAAATGGAGTTTATGTTATTTCTTGTGGATCTGATAGAGTAGTTAGGTTGTATGAACGAACTTCAGAACCTTTAGTTCTTCAAGATGAAGAAGAAGAAGAAAGAGAACATCAAGAAAATGAATTAGCTACTGGAGAGAGTACTGCTGTTCCAGGACAAAAGCAACAATCGTTACCTTCAAGAAAAACAGTATCCAGTGAAAAAGGGGTAAAAATAAATTAATTAATTAAATAGAAAGAAATAAACATAAAAATTGATTTATTTAAGTCATCATGTATGATTTAATTTATATAATTTTCAGGCTGAATTGATATTAGAATGTTTAGATGTATCCAAAGAATATAATGAGCAATTATCAAAAGCAACAACAGGTAAAACACCTCCTATTCCTTTGCAAATGCAAGCTTATAATTGTACAAATACAGAAGATTATTTATTAGAAACGGTTAAACGAATTAGAGGAAGGTAAGAAATGTATATATGTTATATGCGCAAAAATTTTGCTCGACTATAACAAAAATTAAATACACGTGATGAAATTATTTTACAGCGATTTAGAAGAAACATTGTTACTGTTACCATATTCAGCTGCTTGTGAAATTCTGAAGATGCTTCCTAAATTATTGCAATCAGATTATCATACGGAATTAATTGCAAAACTAGCATTATGTTTAGTACAAGCTCACCATGGTCCAATTACAGCTACACAAGAACTTCTACCTATTTTAGAAACTGTAAAAACACTCGCTATTCAACAAATTTCTAAGCTAAAGGTAAGAATAATTTTATTATAACAAATTTTATTTAAGTAAATATTGAAAGAATGTAAATTCAAAGTTAATTTCTTTAGGATATAATTGGATTTAACTTACACGGGATGATGTATGTGCAACGAGTTATCGAAGAGAAGGAGGGAATACAACTTTTCAGAGATGCAACCCAAAGTAGTAAGCGTAGAAATAAAGTTAAAAAGAATAAAGAAAAAGCATTAAAAAGAGCAATTATGGCTTTATGAAATTTTTTACTTAATGATTTGTAAATAAACATTTTGGAAAGAAATAATATAGTGTATAATGAAATAATAAAAAGTTTATTAATATACAACATGTTTGATGTTATTATTCAAATAACTTTTGATTCTTTCCTTCCTTACAATCTTTGGTGGAATTTTAACATTTTTTTAAATATATCTATATAATTTCTCATTTTGATAATTTTAACGATTCGTATATTTTATTACATTTAATTTGCACGCACAAGTCTGTCATAAACGATGATATATGAGTTTCTTTATCCTTTTGTTTACCACTTTCAAATACAATGACTAAAGTCATTCTAGGATCAGTATTATACATGGCATATATACATATTTCCTAAAAGAAGACCAATTTGTATTGAGATGTAGAACTTAACAAAAATAGATCTATTAACATACTTTTACATTTTTACAATATATAATTTTATCCATAGCAGAAAGTTCCGTATGTCGTTCTTTAATTCGTTTCTGTATATTATCTAAGTGAATTGATGGCTTTTGTATAAATACCTAAATAAATAAAAGGTAATATTTTTCTTAAAAAGAATTTAGTTATTTAGTTATGATTCATTTTTTCGTATCAACCATTCATAATAAACTTACACTAGGACAGCAAAGAACCACAGGAAATTGTTCAGAAGTATTTGGTTCTCTACGTGGATGTCTGTAACCTGAACCTGCATCTTCAACACCCCTAGAGTCGAATATTATTAAGACTGCTAGGACATCGTGTTTCCGTTGGAAGCTTTGTATTCTAAAATAAAAATGTATCAATACCCATTCAATGGCTTAGTAATTAAAGTAATTAAAAATATGTTACTTGTGGTAGTAATCCACATTTTGTTTGCTCATGATACTTCTCATTTCTCCTGGACTAGCCTGCTGACTTAAAGTAGTATGAAAATATAAAGAGCATTTAGCCAATATGCTACTACGTAGTTTCACTAACCATTGATACAATGCTGGTTGTTGATTTGCTTTTAAAAATGAAGCACTGAAACCCAGTTTCCATGACTAAAAGTATGCCGATTAATTAAAAAACGTTTAGCTTTTACCTCCTATATTCTATCTGCACTTTTTACCTCTTTATTTTGTAAAGTTCTCTCCCAAGCTGACATTCGTGTTTGTGCACCATAAAGAGCCATTAACGTTGACAAGAATCTCCAATGTTGAAGTTCAACTTGTGCCTTTGTTAATTGCACTAATATTTCGCACTCTAAACTAATCAAAGCATATTTTAATTTCAAGAAGAATGTATTGCCTATAGTATCTGACTTTCAATATTTAACATTTTATTTTTATTTATACCTACGTTAAACTTGTTTTAATAGCAGTTAACGCAAGATGCGAACAAGACAAAGAATGAATTTCTACTATTCCTTCAATGCATTGTAATAGCTCCTGATATTTCATAGTCTTACTATTAATACTCATATTGTACATTTTTTCATAACTATAACAGAATAATATCATATGAGACCTCTAATAACAAGTTAAAGTAACAACATACTAACAAATCTATCAGTTGTATTTTTGCAGTAATATATTGACACAGTTGATTAGAAACCTCGGCAACTGTTGCACCAATTGAATTAGTTCCTCTGGTCATTTCCTCTACCCTTTTAAGATCAGACTTCAAAGATTCATATACTGTTCTTAATGAATTCTAAAATAAAAAAAATATGTTACCATTAAATAAATGTCACTGTTAATTTTTTTATACGGTCAATCAAGTTAAATATCAACATATTTACATCTTTTCTCAAAAATCCTTTATTCTTAGTATGAAGAAAACCTAGATCTGCATAAGAATGTTCTGCCACTGCTATTTGTGGTAAATGCATAAGTAACATTCCCCATGGGCCCATTTGTGTTTGACGACATGATCCACGTTCCTTTTCCTAAAATGAATCATTAAAAACATATTTTCAAATTATCGAAAAGTCGATAATTAATATTACTAAGAAATAATCGATAATTAATTTTACTAAGAAATAAATTAAAAAATTTCAAGTTTATATATTTAAAAATCTGACATATTTATGAATTTTTATCTGACATATTATTGTAATTTTTATATATTTATACATTTCTCATCGTACAGAATATATTCTAGATTAATGTATACTATTAGAAAAAATGCTAATACTAAATTTTACATGTATTATGCATATGTATTGTAATTTTATATTCAATTGCATTCAGGTCAGTCGAACAAATTTTTATTTCATGCTACTAATTAATTTGTATGTATTTTATACGAATTACTTACAACTAACTCTTTAGCTTTGTCAGTACATAATTGAGCAACGTGAGTAAAAAACATATTAAGAAATTCTTCTTCGCGATCCATTTTTTACCTATTTCTATTCTGATCGCGACAAAATTGTTTACGTTTATTTTCATTACTCATGTTTCTAAAGATTATAAAATCCTAAAATAATGTACATCATGCTGGTGACCATTCCGATAATCCTAATTTATGATTGTAGTAGCCTCTAAATTCTATAGAGATAACCTAAATCCGCGCCGAAAACTGATTGTCTAAAGTATATGATCTTAGGAAAAAAGGATAATATGTACTATTCTCAACAAAACGTTAAGTTTATATTCATGTGAACAGATTTCGTAATATAACTATTCTTATCAAAAGTATTCATATTTCATAACTGAATATTTCACTTTTTGTTGAACGATACTTATTAAATTCATATTTCTTAAATGTAAATAATTTTGATTATCAAATTCTAGAATTGTAAATTTTCTAGCATTAGAAAAATTTACTAAACTTTCACTAGATTTTACATGGGAGCATTTTCAAGTATCGAAGTGAAAACGATTTTTCCATTTTTCACTTCACACGACGTGAAAAGGTTAATTTTTTAATCGTCTAGGCTTCTTTCCGTAAAACAATGAAAAACGCATCAAAATCCGCTCAGTAATTCTCATGCTTCAGATAAGCTTGTTTAGATAAATATCTATTGAGAACTTTATTCTGAACTATGTATATAGAGATTTCATGAAGATAAATAATTTAAAAATTACAACTCTAAATCTTTCAAAAATTCAGCATATTTAAATACTGATCTGTATGAAATATACGAGATAAATGATACAGCCGTGTTAAATATTTTTATGTGATAAATATAATTTGTTTTTTGAAGCAATATAAAATATCCGTCACGACTATCGTGTGTATTATACAGTAGACAAGTATGTAATCGTGAAACATTATAGATAGATAGTATACGTTTCCGTATACTTGACGTCGGAGTACGTATGTTCCATGCATTGATAACGTGTACAACGTCAAAGAAAATTAAAGCCCTCAGTATTATTATAATAAATTAGGAACGATGGGCTTTATTCAATCTCGAGTAATAAGCGAGTATTTTTTCTACACATGCCTAATGAGCTATTTTCTTTTATCCACGGTATTAGGTGAAAGTGAACCTATATATGATGGTAGATTTCAAATGATAATGACGTCTATGGTAATTATATGTAATTCAATTTATCTGTATTAAGCATAATACTAACTTATTATGTATTAACATTTATAATAAAATGCTAGAAACCTGAGAACGCAATGCCATCACAGGCCAAGGATAACCTTGGTTTTTTACATGCATTTATAGCTTCTTTATCTGTTATTGTTGTTTCTGAATTGGGAGACAAAACTTTCTTTATCGCTGCTATCATGGCAATGAAACATCCAAGATTGACAGTTTTCATAGGAGCGATTAGTGCTTTAGCACTGATGACTCTTCTATCAGGTATTACCATTTTTTATTAAACTGTATGGCTCTATAAGTGAATATCTCTTGAACGAAACTGTATTGCATGTGAAAAGATATAAAAGTAAAAAGATGAAATGTAAATAAGACACCAAAACTAAAATGAACTCAGCGTACTGTATACTATGAACTAAAATGAACCTGAGAGTATTGTACGTATTATAATTTATTGAGAGATATTTGTTTATTAACAGCTTACATCGTATTTATTTTTATGTAAAGAAAATTAAAGGAGAAAGAGTTACAATGTTTGTATTTCTCTTTAATTTTCAGTCATTTTTGGATATGCTGCAACCATAATTCCTAGTGTTTATACATACTATATTTCTACTGCACTTTTTGCTTTATTTGGTTTGAAAATGCTAAGGGATGGCTATAAGATGTCTGCAACTGAAGGACAAGAAGAATTAGAGGAAGTGCAATCTGATTTAAGGAAACGAGAGGATGAGGTATCAGTATTGAAAATATAAATTTGCTGTGAGCAATTTTCATTAGATTTTATATAAGTGTTTTGAAACTATTCCTTTAACATTTTTGCAGGAATTAAATAATTTTTAAATGTCATCACTTTCAGTATGAAAAAGAAACTGGAAGCACTTTAGTACAAGATCCAGAAACTGGTGTTGTACGGAAAGCAACAAAAATTAGTGCACTGATGCTCCTCTCTAGGATATTCCTTCAAGCATTTACATTAACATTTCTTGCAGAATGGGGTGATCGCTCACAACTTACCACTATTATACTTGCAGCAAGAGAAGTAAATGACATATATATTTAGCATTCGTATAGCATATTAATTTATTGTTATAGAATTATATATAAGGCAGTGTTAAACTTGTAAAAAACTTGTAAAAAACAGTAAAAAAAAATTATTATTTTTAGGATGTTTATGGAGTTGTAATAGGAGGAATATTAGGACATTCATTTTGTACAGGATTGGCAGTATTAGGGGGGAGAATGATAGCTCAGAAAATTTCAGTACGAACAGGTAAAATATACTCTTTTATATTAAAAAATAGATAACACTACTAAAAAAAATTTTAAATTATATATAATACATATATAGATTATGTAGATTATATGTGTATTAGTATCATTAAATTTTAATGATAATAATGTAACTGAAAAGACATCAAATTATCTTTTTTTATTATTTGTAGTGACCATAATTGGTGGAATGGTATTTCTGCTATTTGCCTTAACAGCACTTTTTATAAAACCTACAGATAACCTATAAAAACAATGTACAGTATTCATATATATATACATACTTATATATAATAAAATATATTTTGTTATAAGACAATGTACATATTTTTCATATATTGTTATAAAATAGTAAAAATCATAATGTACACTAAATTTTGTCTAAAGAGTACTTATGTATATAATATGTACATTATGTTTGAAATTATATTGATATAAATAACTACTTCATGTGTGAATAAAATTATCATCAGATTAAAGGATACTACATATTAGATATTAAACAATATATAGTGTAAAAATAATAAGTGGTATTATTATAAGTTATTTTATTGAATATTTTAAATTAGAATATATACAATCTACTTACACTACATAAATTCTTCAAGAAATTTTTAAAGATATATTAAATTACTATTATTATTATTCGTTACTTCACTAATACTACGTTATTTTATTATGAAAAATTAACATATTAAATCTATATTCATATACCGGAATTATTAATATGGAGAGACATGCTGTTTATATTTTTTAATGGTATGATTAAGTTTTAATCAATTAAACAACAGAGACATGTAATACTTGTTTATAAATATAGAATTAACGATATATATAATATATATATATATATATATTAATGAGTGAATTTATTTTAAAAGAAGTAACAGAATATAAATCGGTTGCGTAAGATCAGTCTAAAGAGAGCATAATACTAGTATCTTATAGCTTAATTACCGTTTTCAAATATCGATGAATACGAATAATATAACATGTTCGCAATTACTTTGAGTTTTTAACACAAACTTACGGTAATTAGCATTATAACACACGTAGTTACTGAGAAACTCAAGACAAATACTACAGTTAATGTTCCACTGAACAACGTAATACGTACATTAGGTACAAGATTATTCTTCATGATCTATGTACTATTTACTTCATATGTATTGTATGTATTATTGGTTCTTAATCCAGTTATTTAAGCACTGCAATCCTGTAAAATATAATTTATCTGTTCATATAGACAATAAATATATAAATATACATCATTTTTTTATAGAAAATTAATTCAAGGATGTAATTTAATTCATAACTTCATAATCTAAATAAAAAAAAAACATTTTAAAATGTCATTAAAATCAATTCCTTCATTATGAAATGTAATTTTATATTCAGAAATTTTTTTAAAAAACGCACTAAAATGAAATTAAGAATTTTTTTAGAATTCATCAATATCATTGCATGTTTAAATTATTAAAATACAAATCTTTATCTTTACTTCTAACAACATGCTTAATATGTTTTTTTTTAATATACCACAAACCATAAAAGAATACAAGATTATATTTTAAACTAAAGAATTTTTTTTTATATTTTTCTCAAGTTTCAAAACCACTTCTTTTAAATATTCTTTTAAACATTCTACTTACTTAATAAATATTAATAGAAATTAATTCATGTTGGACTTGGCTGGCTAGTAGTTCTACACTGTGCTTCTGATGCTCGAAGTTTCTCGAGCCTATGCAATGGATCCATTAGGCTTTTTTCTTCAGAATTAGCAGATTCGGCTATTTCTGTAGCATATCATTTATGTAAAAACAATAATAAACTTACATTAATAATATTTTGTATTATATATTTACCTGTTGAGTATTGATTATTAGTTTGCGTTATAAGATTTTGATTTTTTCTTGCTTGATCAATATCTCTTAATCCTTGTTCTATAAAGTCTTGAAAGAATTGATGAGATTTTACTAAGAAAGGTTGTACATCCGCTTCAGGATATTGAAGTTTAAAATCATAAAGTTGTGTTAAACCCTGTACGAAATAAATATATTCATGAAAGTATCGAAACATTAGCTAGTATGTAATGGATATATATTAACTAGTTATTTCCATTAAATAATAAAATATATTGTTTATTGACATATATACTTCTTTTGTATGTTCTTTTGATCCAATTTTCTTAAATATTTCGGACAACTGTTGATGAGTAAATTTTGATAAATGTTCTTGAGTTTTTCCAGCGCTGCTGGACTTCAAAGACGTTTTGGGGTTACTATTCATTTCATCTGGCTTAAATGTCTATTAAAAATTATTATAAGAAATGAAGAATTTATATATTTTACAATATTCAATATCTCATAATATTCAATCTACTAACCGCAATTAGCCTGATGAGATAACTTTGTAATTCTGATTCATTTGTATTGTTTATTCGTGTTAAATGACTGAGTATTGTACTGCCTTTTACGCGGGTCATACTATGAAGAATTGTCTTAATTGTACGTAATGGAGTATCAGACTTTCGTTTCTTCCACCATACACTTGGATAATCCTGTAAAAAATATATATAATAAAATATCTTCACAGATTACTATAAATGACATTCACAAAAAATGTTCGCAACAAAAAACGTCTACCTTGAGGAATCGATGTACTTCTAAAAGAATAGTGTCATAATCTAAATCTGCGGCCCAATTAGGAATCGTTTTCACTATTTTCCATAAACACTTCATTACTAATTCTTCATATTTGGATGGAGCAGTAGATTCAGCACATCCATGGAGTAATTTTATTAAAACACTACATGGAAATATTAAAGGAATTAATGAATTAACTCCGTTTAATGTTTTAACGGGAATATTTCAATGAAAATAAGATTTTTATGATTATTACCATATAATAGTAGTATGATTTGAATTGTCTATTATTTTACAAACAATGTTGTTAATAACGCGATAGTATGCATCTGCCTGCTGCAAATGATTTAGTTTGTTTTCTGCTAGCAAGCTGATCATTTGATCCACGAGTTCTTTTAAATGAATCAACGGAACATTTTTTCCAAGAATTCCAGTATCGTAAAACTGTAGATAATTACACAATACATACAATTTACTTACTATTTTATATATATTATATAATTCGTCCTTACCGCTAGTAAAACCATAAATGTATTTCTAAAACCTTTAGATATATCTGCACCTCCTTGTTGTAAAGGATAAGTTTGTAAAAGTTTTAATTGCATATTTATCGAACCAATAAATTTATCTTCCTTAGATTGTAAACTGAGAATCTGATGAGATTTTATCAGCTACAAGATAATAAAAAATTATATGTATGAAATTTATAAATATAATTTAATATATAAGTATATATATTTTACGAACATTATCTATGCTGTTCATCGACTGTATTGCAACAGCCAAGTCCAAACTAGACATTGCAAGAATTTTACGTTCAAGACTATCTTCTTTGCTAGTATTAGCAGCACTTAATTGTTGCTGCGTCATTGTAGCAGATTTCGATACTAGTAATTTTGGAGGAGACATAGGAATTACTCTAAAAAAAAATATTAATATTAAAATTTAGTATTTAAAATAACTTATTTTAATAGTTTGTATCTTAGATTTAATCCTTACTCCATAAATGTTTTTACAACTTTTTACAAAATATATATTTACTTACTTGCTGTAAACTATAGATGCAGATCGTAAGCTGGGATCATTCGTGTACCATATCTAAACAAATTGACAAGTGTCCTACTTTATATGATTAAAGTACTTATCTTTTAACTTTTTTTTTTTAGAAAACGAATTAAAAGTCCGTTACCTGTTATCATTTGGAAAAAACTTACATTTTTTTAAATTTGCTCGGACACGAAAGACCCCGATTTACGGAGTAAGGGTTAATAAAAAAATTATTAATTATGTCTTCTATTACTGTTAATTAGAAAATATGCACTTATAGATGATTATTCTAATAAAAAATGATAATAATTACTTACGGTACTTCATGTATATTCGTATTGGGATTTTCATTTAGATCTGTTAAATCAATTTCCACAAGAACTGGATTGCTATACTTCACAGGTGCATTTAATTCGATTCTTTGTAAAAAGTCCATATCAAGTCCAAACGGACCCGAAACTTTTGGTTGTGCCGATGTTGGAGAATTTCTAAAAATTTATTATACGTTCATGATATTCGTTATACATAATTTTAATCTAATATTACTCTTAGATCATCTCACCACCTGACAACATTGAACCAATTTCAAACTACAAAATTTGAAATATATCATTTTTTATATAAAATCGATGATTATTACTCCTACGAAATAACAAATGTTCAAAAAGACAAAAACAAATGTGTATATGTATTAATGACATTAAATAAATTTATACCACTACATTAAAACTCGAATAACTAATTAAACATGCGCTTGCTTATTGTTTCCCATGTACCCGCCACCTCAACATATACAACATATACAGTATGAAAACAAATCACAAGAAACACAAACGTTTTAATATCATCTTCATGATAATTTGAAGGCGAAATATTTATTTCTTGTGGAGTGTTTGAAAGAGGTTCATTAATTTCATTAGAATCTGTCGTTACATTTGTAGCCTCTATTACATGTGTCCTGAAAATATTAAAAGCAAATTCGTTCAAATAAAAATAACTAAAAATAAAGACATAATAAAATATAGTTACGAAAGATATATAGTATTAAAAATGTTTTGTTTAAGATTATTAGCAATAGCATTGAAAGCAATAGCATTAAATATATATGATAATCAATATCATGGCTTAAAAAATTATAACATATAAAATATATACTCATATATATAAATATGTAACAATATATAAAAACATTTTGACACTTACAGTTCATTTGTTTGAGATGATACAGGTGGCTGTGGTTCAGGTGTTTCATCATTTTCTTCTTCATATTCTTCATTAGAAGTTTTAATGTCTTCATTAGAAGAAATAGGTGTTGCATTTGAAGGTACAGAAAGTCTATTGGTAGAAGCTGATTTTGTTGGATAATTTTTAGCAGCTCTTTTGATGCGTTCATCCAGTAATGATTGATCTTTTTCAGATATCTAATAATCAATAAATTAGTTTGTACAAACATTATAATCATCTAATAATAAATACATATAAATTATAAAATTATTACCTGACCAATAAGTTTATATATTCGTTCTCCTTGAAGAAAGTATGCCTGAACAATACAATTTAAAGCGGCATTTCGAACAGAATTATCACGATCTGCTATTTGTTTAGCAATTTCTTTTAATGCTATAGATGTAGATGGTTGACAAACGGACAATCCATAATTTTCAATGAGAGAACCAAGTTGGTCTAAGCACTCTAAAAACAAATTAAATTGTTCAACTTTTGTTAATTACAATTTCTATACTTTTAAATTACGTTATTTACCTGTTCTCTGTCGAGCATTTTTAGACTTTAAGCCTTCCATTACATAAGAAAATAATTTGCTCACTGGATATACCAATGCTATTTGTTTAAATAACGCACGAACTCCATTACGCACTGCATCTTTTGGATCACCAATCTAAACAAATATATATAATATATATAAGAAGTAACATATATATTAAAACAAATTAGAGCAATATTATAATATTAAGTATAAAAATATTTACTTTAATAATGAGATATGGAATAAACGATGCAGCTTCATTTTCCAACATATGATACTGGTTTTCTATCAACAAGTTGAATACCATTCGCAAATACTCTAAACCTTTTAATAATACTGAAGGATTAGTGTCAAAAAATCTTAGTGTCAACCATTTCAGAATTAAGTCTAAATTCGATACCAATGCTTTGCTATTGTCAGGCAAATCCTAAAATTTATGAAAATATTAAAAAAGAATATTATTACAATAGAATATTAATATTTAGAAAAATAAGTAAATAAAAGATTTAACATATTAAAATACTTACCTCAATTAATGCTTCAATTGCTTTAAGGTGATATCGAAAATCTGAATGAAACATATTTGCTAATAAAGTTTTATTTACGTTTGCAGCGGACATAAGTTCTTTTAAAAGTTCAACAAATTCTTCTCTTGGAGTCGTAAAATTCCATTTCAGAACTTTTAACTTCTGTTCATCGATAACTCTTTGATGCTTCAAATTATTGGTAGCCAACAAAGGACTTGTATCTACATCATCGTCTTTTTTACGAGCACTACCAGGTTTGGATGTTGGTTGTTTTTGATTAGGCTTTACTACTGCTTTAGCGGCTTTTAAAGCTCCTGCACTTTTAACAACTTTCTGATTATTTTCCTTCGGTGCTTGTTTCTTCGGTAAAGGTTTCATAGGTAAATTCGGTCGAGACTTATCTAACGCAGCAAGTACTACTGTTCGTGATCCTGGTTTCAATTTCTCTGTATTTCTAGCCATTACTTCGTAAGAAAGATGAATCATAAATCCTAAAACTGCTTCTTGAGCATTTTTCCGCACATCGGAATTGCGATCTTCTAAATTATTGTACAAATACGGAAGACATACAAGAAGTTCTTCTTTCGGTATTTGTTTTATAGGAATCAATGGTAATTTTTGTGCTAACCAACTCCAAACCTCGGCTCTAAGTATTGGCGATCCAGATTTTAATGCGTCTCCGATCATTTCACCATCAAAAAATTCTTTATACCCACATTGATCTCCCCATGTATTTATGCAAGAAATAGCTGCAGTTCTTATCCAATTTTTGTTGTCACCCAAGCATTGTATAAAGCCAGGAAAAAGAACTCGTATATGCTGTTTTGCTGGAGGACCCATTGCAACAGCTAAAGTTTGACATATGCCTAAGGTTGACTGAGCTATTTTGCTATTACTATCAATTAATCGTAGGGCCAAACCTTGCGGTAAATCACCAATAGAACCTTTTATAAATTTTGCCTCAGATATAATGGCATTTACTTTTTGTAAACCTTCATTTCGTACCTAATTTAAACAAAAATTGTTTTACATTATCATTACATTATCAAATAATTGCATATTAAAATATAATACTAACCTTCCAGTTTTTATCAGATAACTCATTAAGAAGACCTTCTGTAATTTGATTATTAATATCAACACGAGGAATAAGATTGTTAATATCAGTTTCGCTGTTACTGATAGATTTTTTATCTATTTCTACATCTTCATCATCACTTATTTTCTCCTTCTTGTTCTTTATTCCTCGAATAGGAACGGGCGGTGATTCACCATTGTGCTGTAATATGATAACTTACATTAACACAGTATTGTCATCGTTACAAATATGAAGTTCGTAAGATATCAAAAATATGTATTTTGAAACTATAATTTATTATAACAGATTACCTTTTCACATTCTTGTTCAATTTGTTGGCGTAAAGTTGGTTTTTCATTTTCGAAAAACATAAGTAGTGGTTTACCCATGAATAAATATAATGTACCTAATAATACAATAGCCGAAGTACGAACACCAGGATTTGTTGCAGTAACTGCCTTTTTTATATTTTCCATTAAGGACTTTACATTGATGCTAAAATATAATTATTACAAGTTACATGCACATTATTTAAAATAAAATATATTAAATAAATTGTTACTTACACACAACCAAATTCTATGAGACTCCTACATAATAAAGCTAACGTTTCTTGCTGAACTTTAGGATTTTTTTGATTAAAAGCAAATGCCATTATTTCCTGTGCCACATACTCTAAACTTGTTGCTTCTGCTATTGTTAAAAGAGTTTCACCGGCAACTGCACTATTTTTTGTGTCTCCTAATTTTTCAGTTATATCCATGATGCAATATTCACAAACAGTACTGTAAGGAAATATAAGCATACGTGCATGACTTAAAACTTTAATATAAAATTAAATATGAATTATCTTACGTTGAAAACGGAAAATTTTCTGCCAGAAACTTTACTATTTCTAATCGCAATTTCAGAACTTGGAAATTTGTGTCCTTAAAACCTGGTTTCTTTGCCAAGGTACGTATAATTACTTGTATAGGTATTTCTGTTGGATCTATTTGTTTAACAAACTAAAACAATACATTGTTTGTTAATTAACATTTAGTGTAATATTATTACACTTCATTTATGATTAAAAATAGGTTACATAAAAGTTTCAATTACCTCTGAAAGTTGCTCAACTGCAGCTAATCGAGTCTTCCAATTACTATCGACAAGACTATTAAGAATATCATTTGGTAACATTTGAATAGCCATTTCTTCTATTTCTTCAATACTATAATTTTTCTCTGCTTGAATTTTGGTGCTAGTTGACTTTTTGGAACCAGCTGTAATAAATAAGAATTATTAAGAGTAAATTAGATTAGATTAAATTATAATAATAATTAAATTATTATAATAATAAACTTTGGGAATTATATATGCTTACCCAAATTAGTCAAAGATGAAGCAGATGATTTCTTAGATGGAAGCTTCTTAGCTGTACTAGTATTAGGTCTTTTTGTAGCTTTTGGCTCTGGCTCTTTACCTTTTGCTGTTGATTCAATTTTACTTGGAGCAGTATTTGGTCTTTCTACAATCACTTTTGGTGTACTAGGAACTTTAACATGAATTGCGGCTTTTTCTGCACATTCTTTTATCTAACAAAAGAAAATAAAAAATAGAATTTATGCATGTAAGAAACTTATTTTCTTATAAAATTGATCATACTTTAGTCATTTTCAAATTATCTATATCTGTAAGGAATGGCATCATAGATTTTTCACCAATTAATTTCATAGCTGTGCCAAGAGCTTCTGCAGAACTATCCCGAACAGTTGGATCTAAAATAAATGAATTTAACAATAATAATATACACAAATATCAAAATAATGTATTTCAAAACATACCTGATTCATTCAAAGTTTTTAAAAGTACACTAGTATAAGCCTTTAATAATTTTTTATTTAAAACTTGTGGTGGTGTACGAGAAAAGCATCTTGCTAAATAAGTGGCCGTTTCTGCTTTTACTGCAGGATTTTTGTTCTCTAATGCAGCGAGTGTATCGTCTAATATCAGATCAATAGAAACCTAATGTATACATAAAATATTATTTTTAATAATCATAATCCATATCTTAATCTACATTTTACTTGTACTCACACTAAGAAAAATAGCATCTGCAGCTTCCCTAAGTGCTTGAACAACGTTTTGCTTTTTTTCACGAAACTTTTCCAAAATTGATGACAAACACGCAGTTGCATAAGGTTGAAATCGTTTTTTTAGACCAATTGCTAACCCTGCCAAACATTTTCCAGCCAATGCAACCACTAGTACGTTAATATCTTTGGATATAATCTGTTTATAACATTTAAAAAATAAATGAAGTAGGAATAAAGTAACATAATAGTAATGTAGATCTCATACCTTTTTCAAAGCTCTTACTACATCTCCATAATCACCATTTTCCAATTTAGGATTTTTTACCAAAGAATCTAATGCTTCTAAGGCTTCTTTTCGTTCTTGCCACTTTTTAGCTTCAATCTTCTCATAAAAATCTTTTGGAAGTTTAGAAAGTATATCGATAGGTTCCAACAATTCATAAGGATCAACATCAGGAGCAGAAACACTATCAGCATCATCTTTGCCTTCTTGAATATAATACAAAAAGTGGAACAGTAGAAAATTATAATGTACAATTTTTTTCGTTAAAAAGTAGAACAGTAAAAAATTATAATGTACAATTTCAAAACTATTTACCTTCACCGATATCACTTGTAGAATCTGTAATACATATCGCTTTTGTTTTTTGCGATTTCAAAAATCGTGTAGGAACAACTTTTTCTTCTTTTAGATTGTTAAACTCTGCTTCGAATTCCGTAATTTGTACTGGTTTTAATGTATTCAATTGTTGTTTTAAAGGAGCACCAATCCATCTAAATACGGCAAAAGAAAAAGAAAAATAATAGAATTTTTATTAAAACGTGCTATACAGTGTTATAATATTTGTACAAATAGAATTAAAATAGTACCTATAAATTTCAACAACCATGAATTTGCCTTCTTCTCTGACAGTTTTGTCTCTATCTTCAAGAAAACCAGGAATCTTTTTTATTAAAGATTTTATATTAATTACTTTTGGTCCAAATTGTCTATAAGATTAAAAATGAATAATTACATATTAATGTTTAACATATATTATGGTTAGTATTAATTAATTAATATATATTAAGGATAGTACAATTAATACAATTAATAATAAAAATAATAAGTAATTACCTTAAAGCCAATGTCAAGGTAGAAATGCATGCAGCAACAATTTTTGGATTTTTTGCTTCAGTTCCTTTCAATAATTCTTCTTGAACAGCTTCATGTTTTTCAATTTCAATATACATTAGTGTTATTTGTACTGCTAGCTCCTTTGTTTTAGCTTTAGGTGCAGCAATGCATTTAGTAACAATTCCATTCATAACTTCACCAACAGTTCTAAAAAATTACAAGTATATAATTTTGTTGGATATTTAATTATGTACATAATCAGCATAAAATTAATAGTAAATTTTTTCAACGACTAATACATTTATTTAGATACTCACTTCCCTGCTACTGCAGCATTTTCAATGAAAGCTAATGCTGCTTCCAATCCTTTTTCTTGAGCAACTGCATTGCTGTCTACCACAAACTTTTTAATAAATCCCAAAAACTTGTTCCATTCTGGAGACTTTTCATCATCAATGCATTGAAATGTATTTACGCATTCTTTATAACCATGCAAACGAGCTCTCCATAACTAAATGGTATAAAATGAATAAAAATATTATTTAAAAAATCATATTTGTTACATATTAAAAATTATAATAAGAAAGGAGCATACCTTATGTACACATCTTTCTTCTAGTGGTAATTTCACATACTCTGTATCTTGTTCCATGTTTTAAAATCTACAAAGATAATTATTAAAATATTTTCATTTCTCTTATATACTATATTCATTTATATTTTACTAAATCATACAGTTTACTAGAAACTTTAATAGTAAAGTGTTATATAATTTTTTCAAAAATATGTTCTTTTCAATATTTAATTTTATCTATAGAATTTATGAAAAATATGTAACATATTAAAATATATTTTTATTAAGCACAACACTTAATTGTTGGGACTTAGAATAAAACATATATCATGAATAGAAATAAATATAATCAATATGCAAAGCACTGAATGGACAAAACTTATAAAACATAAAATACAATCATATGTTTATCCAAAGCTGCAATTCTTGTCAGTATTTACATATATCTTTAAAAACATTTAATTTCTAATTACTAGAATAAGAAAAAAAATTGTTAAAAGCAAACGATATAATATTAATTGGATATTTTAAAATCTTGAAAGTAACATGCAAAATAAAAGATTGAAAAGTTGCAATTCTAACTATAATTACAATTGATACAAAAAATCATTTCTGTCAAATGAATTTCAGAAACGAAAATCAGAACTGTAATTCGAGGATGTCATTTATTGTAAATAAATTTATTGCACAATGATATATTTTAGTACGATTTGCATGTGTCGCATATAACGGAATAAGTGTTAACTTGTCACTGTATGCATTTCTCAATAAAACAAAGCATTACAAAAAATATGTTGCCCTGCGAGACAGAACAAAATCTCAGAACGTAACAGTTAGCAAGGATTCATCATTAAAAATTCGAACCTACCTTACAAAACGAAGATACAGAAGAATGTCTTTTGACAGGGAGATCAAGGGTCTTAGGAAAAATTGTCGATTCAGTGCATTCAGTCTGTTCACGTAACTAGATTGCAAGGTCTGTGATGACCTTTCAGCGGCCGTTGAATCTTCTACATTTAATTTTCAAATATAAATCCTCCTTACAACCGTCAAGCTGAACGCAAACAAAAAGACAGCTATATCTTTCGAAACTTACGAATTTCTGAACCCGGTCAATGTTGCAGTTCACCATTTTCGTCAACAGATGGTACTAAAAGCCAATTTCTTTTGTTCTTGATCTCACGCTTCATTTCATTCTTTATTTATTTTACATTTGAAACTTTTTTTTTGTAGCGCTTTTATTCATTTCTTCTTTTGTTTGACGTATTTTATATAATGTCATATGACTGTTAAACGATCGTTAATATTATAGAATATTTCTAACATTTCTAATATTACGAAATCGTACATGATAAAATATATATGTATATATGTGTATACACATTCACACATCAATACATCTTCAATTTTATCTGGCATTAACTTGTAAACTTACTTGTTAATAATATCAAATTTATTATATATTAATATTTTAATATGTAGTAACATTATATGTTTTACTTTACTCATCAATTACAAGCAAAAGTTAATAGAAAAATTTTATAATTTCACTTGTATTAGAAATACTTACCTATATATCAAATAAGATAAACTAAATAAGTATTTCGTTAAATCATGCAACTTTTTCCTTTACAAAATTTAAAATATACCATGTTAAAAACAAGGATTTCATAAAGATTCTGTAGCCAGAATAATGTAATATTATATTATGATGAATGTTTAATGTTATATATTAAACATTCATCATAAATTTATAAACTATTCATAACTTAGTATATTGTACATTGTTATGCAATCATTTTTATTAATGTTGCTATTAATCGATTAATTTAATGTTAGTTATGTGAATTCTAATAATTACACTGCATGGTTTATACATAAAATTAAACCATGTTATATATGTGTGTGTGTGTATGTGCGTGTGCGTGTATTTACACATTTCTTCATATATATTTATATTATTTACCTATAACAAACACAAAATGCATACAATTATAGTTCTAGCAATAGAATAAGCTGGAAAAATTTCGTGTAATAACAATTGACATATTGCAATTAAATATTGATTTAGAGTCCGATATGTTACAGATTATCTAGAATTAAATTTTTATACAATGAATATTTTGAATACATAATTTCTTTTGATCATAACTAAATGCAACAATAAATTTTGCACACATTTTGTTCGCTAGTTTATTATAATAAGATTATAAATCAAATGAATATTATGTATTACATTTATCAATGTTTTATGCATGTCATTAAATCATAAATTGTAGGTATGAAATAATGAACTGTTTTAGTAGATTATGAATGAAAAAATTTATATTAAGTGTAACAATTATTCATCTATTATTAGGAATACTATAGGTATCAATGATACATTTATAATCTGTGGTAATACTTATATAAAATAATAGAAAATTACTTCAACCTATGAGATACATATAAAAAAGTACAGTAACATCTTTTTGCGTTGAAATATGTAATATATATAACATGAAATAAGTTAACACATTACTTCTGATTCCAAATTAATTGCTAATTCTTATGTGATTAGCACCAGCATAAACGTGTAAAGTGCACATGTTTTATATTGTATAAG
>CAJDYZ010001439.1:5418-20265 GCA_903986555.1 Heterotrigona itama
GGAGAATGATGGACAAATTCGTGGTGGATACACTGCAGCCTGCCATGTTGCTGGATTCCGCGAATCACGACAGAGTTATGAACGGGAAGAACGTCGGAAGTCCTAGCAGCATCATGGCGGTGCTGGATTTTGTTTCGTACAAGAAAGGTACGAACTTCGTTCAAGTTTTTACCAAATAATTTAGCTTTATAATTTAGAGAGAAACCTTGGTGTAGTGTAAAATATATTCTCTTGCCATGTAAGAGATTATGTTCAATGTACAATTTGCGATGGTAGTTGGCAGGATTAAAATTAGTCTTTAGTTGCAATCGAATAATTTCATTCTTCATGATCGTTGTATAGATAGACAGATAAATATAGTATAGATGGATAGATAGATAAATTTTTTATCAAATAATTTAGCTTTATAATTTAGAGAGAAATCTTGGTGTAGTATAACGTGTAAAAATATATTCTCTTGCCATGTAAGAGATTATGTTCAATGTATAATTTGCGATGGTAGTTGGCAGGATTAAAATTAGTCTAGAAATTAGTCTAGTTGCAATCGAATAATTTCATTCTTCATGATCGTTGTATAGATAGATAGATAAATATAGTATGGATGGATAGATAGATAAATTTTTTATCAAATAATTTAGCTCTATAATTTAGAGAGAAACCTTGATGTAGTGTAAAATATATTCTCTTGCCGTGTAAGAGATTATGTTCAATGTATAATTTGCGATGGTAGTTGGCAGGTTTAAAATTAGTCTAGAAATTAGTCTTTAGTTGCAATCGAATAATTTCTTTCTTCATGATCATTGTATAGATAGATAGATAAATAAATTTTTTATCAAATTTAGCTTTATAATTTAGAGAGAAACCTTGGTGTAATGTAAAATATATTCTCTTGCCATGTAAGAGATTATGCTCAATGTATAATTTGCGATGGTAGTTGGCAGGATTAAAATTAGTCTAGAAATTAGTCTTTAGTTGCAATCGAATAATTTCATTCTTCATGATCGTTCTATAGATAGAATATTATGACACACATGACTTCATTGACTTTTGAAATCGAATGGTAAAATACAACACGAAGAAAATACGATACATCATAAAAATGTACATTATCAAAATTATCTTGCTACTTTAAGCTCTTTAGATAAAGTCAGAAATACTACTATATTTTTCTAATTAATTCTAATTTCTAGTAAGTGTGCTATTAACTAATTAGTAATCCTTACTAATTCATAATTGTGAATGTAGTTGTCAGTTATCGATCCATAGTGTGATGCATCAAATCTAGTAATACTTGATTATTTATTTCTCTACTTTGTTCCAAGTTGTTGATTGGTTTTCACTTATGAGAATCAGCAACTCGATAAACTATGAATCGATACTGAAAACAGCAACTGAAAACGATCGTGTGAACTTCTGTTTCAGGTGCATCTGTGATTCGCATGCTCTCTCACGTGATCGGTGAATCAGCGTTTCGAGATGGTTTACGAAGCTATGTGAAAAACATGTGAGCATTTTACAAAATGAGACATCATCCTGCTTCTCGCTAATAATACGAAAGAATTCATTTATTAATTTTTAATTATTTTCATTAGCTTTCGATCTGTATTTTGTATACTTCATTCAAGCCCTATGTGCGCAATTAATTTCGTAATATTCGTACATCGAATATTTTGAAACAATATGTACGTAAGTTTGAAATATAATATATAATAAAGGAAGCGTCGAATTAATTTAGATCGTCGCGGGATTATATCTTATCAATTTGAAAAAACTAGATAAAGCTTCTACGCATTTTATAATAAACGAACAAAAGCTGCAATGATGTCAGCAATATTTTTGCTCAGTGAGTCGAGTATTTCACAAAGTATTGCGATAATTTACATTATTTTTAAATAACATGAAAAAACGAGTTTCACGCTTTTGTGAATACAGTTGAGAAAAAATGAAACTTAAGCAGAAATTTGTTGCAAGAAATATTCTGTTATTAAATTTTATACCATAATTTATACATTTTTGTATATTTACGTATTCTTCTAAATGCATAAAAATTCGCAATATACAGTTACAACATTTACAACCTCTGGCAAAATCCGATTTACACGTCGTCGATTGACATCACTGTCACAATTATTCAATAAATCCTGTAACGCCTGTAAAAATAATTAAATGCCAAAGGAATGAAAAATTAAAGAAAGGGGTTGAAATTATTTTTAAAAGTTACAGAAAATTTGAAAAATTAAGGAAGAAATTAATTTTGGAAACTAAGAGAAACTGTTTTTCGCGAAAGCAGGTCGTACGATGCAGCTACACCACGTGACTTGTACAGACATCTGCAAAGTTCCACTGACAACCACGGTCAATTGCCGAGCCATATGTCGATTAAAGATGTCATGGAAACCTGGACAAACCAACCAGGATATCCTTTGGTGACTGTCACTAGGAATTACGAAATGCGAACGTTGACCGTGTCGCAGGAACGGTTTCGCTGGAACAAATCTCGCGATCAGTCGCAGTCAGAATTTAAATGGTGGATACCATTGACTTTCACTACTGAAACAGCCAGGAATTTCTCCGCCACAACACCGCGATATTGGTTGAAGCCAAGAGATGAAAATTTAACAACGCCGCTCCATATTCCCTCGAACAGATGGATTGTTTTCAACGTCCAGCATACTGGATATTATCGAGTGAATTACGATGAAGACAATTGGCGAGTGATCACGCGTTACTTGAGTTCGAAAGATTTCCCCAAGATACACCGAGCGAACAGAGCTGCTCTTATAGACGACGCGTTTAATTTAGCCAGAGCAGGTTACGTAGATTATCCGATTGCATTTAATCTCTCGATGTATCTGGTCCAAGAGGTCGATTACGAACCGTGGGTCGCCGCTGTCAATAATTTGAAATTCTTGAATAACATGCTGAGCGGGACGAGCGTGCAACGAGCTTTTCAAGTAAGTGTCTAGCAATGGATGAGAGAAATAACCATTGAAAATTTCGGGGCTAAACATTGAGACACTCTGAAAGTTAACTGTAAAAATGATTGGAACTTTTAAAAATTGAATTAAAATTAAATTCAAAATTATTAGAAATTTTTGCTCAAATCAACAACAATATTAAATCAATTACATTTAATTAATTGTATTAAATTAGAGGCAATGACATATTTTGGCATAGTGATTAGCATTGAATTAATTTAATTGCGTATCTCACAAAATTTGATCCTAAGACTATAACACAATTATCAATCGAAATATGGTTGCAAAATAAAATTTTGTTGCCTGATAATTATTCACAGCTTTCGTACAGTTGCTTCACATTTCAATGACAATTTTTCATCACCTCGGTTTCACGAAGCGACTCACAATCATTAAGTACAAATTCTGTTGAACAACAGGAGTATGCGACTCGTTTATTACAACCAATGTACAAGCAACTGAATTTCACGGATTCTAAGGACGAGGATATTACCGCAAAATTGAACAAAGAGCTAATCTTAACAACTTCCTGTTTAGTACGCAGCGTCGATTGTTTAAACGTCTCGGAATCATTGTTTCGCAATTGGATCACGAGGATTAATGAAACGTATGAAATATTTGATATTATCAATCTTATAAAATATAATTTATACGAAACGTTGTTCTTTTTAAAGAACAGAACGAGAAATTTGCGTGATATTAAGAAACAGATAGGACAATTTTATCTTGATATCTTCAGTTATCCAAATTGCAAAATTATTCATATATTTCTGGAAATATAGATTAGATGCTTGTGAGAATTAATTTTATTTTCTATAAAATAATGGATTTTGTGGAAAGTAACAATTAAATAAATAAATGATTAATTTCTTTTAAATCTTAAGTTATAAGGCGGAGTTACATATTTCCGGAATTACAGATTAGATATTTAAGAAAATTAAAATCGATTAGATAGCAAGATATTTAAAGTGTATGTTCATGCTTTATATAAAATATTGTGCAAATCCATTTGATATTACTTGAAAATTTTACACATAAAATTTGCATATAAAAGAATAACTAAGGTATTTTAATAATCGATTGTTCAAATCAATACCTTGATGATTTTTGGAGATGTGAATTTGCAACGAAATATTAATATATTATAATAGAAAAATTTATATAATTATGTTATTAAAAAAACATTAGTCGCCGAATTATTGATGCACTTTGTATCACGCAAATTATTGAACCACGCTTGATACACTCGTAACACGTACAATGAAAATTTCTAACCATTATACGATAATCACCTTACATTATGCATAAATAATGATCAATTTCACTTGTTCCTGTTAGTATACCGCGAGATGTTAAGAGTTTCGTTTATTGCGAGGGAATTCGTAGCGGAAGCGAAGAAGATTGGTACTTAGTGATGGACAGATGGTTGAATACCGATCTACAGACTGAGCAAGATCTATTGTTGCAAGGCCTTGGATGTACACGAGAATCTGGTTTGATCAAATCGTAAGCTTTCAATCTTAATGTTCGTTTAATCTAAGAATTCTATATTAATTTCTTTAACTAATCGCTCGCCAGAGGAATTGTAATAGCTAGAAATTTGGGATTTCACGAGTCTAAGAATTCCCGGATCGTTTTGTTTCTTGAGTTGTTAAAGTTGTTAAAGAAAACAAACAAAATAAATTCCTCGTTTTCGCGCGATTATTCTAATTCCTTTTAGCGAGCAGTGTGCATTGATAAATGATATATTACAATATTCCAATAATCAATTTAGATACCCAGATTACACGTATTATTGCAGATCGTGTGATAATTGAAATCTGATTTGAAACTGATTTGAATATGCAATTGGAATCAGAGTCAGTTCAAAGAAAAATTTACATTCAATCAATTCAATCTTTAATCTGTTGAATTGTTTTTTCACAGGTATCTCGAATTATCAGTAACAGATGAGCAAAATGTCCGTAAGCAGCAGAGAATGATGATAGTGAATGCCATTCTAGATGGGAATGTCGAGAGCGTGGATCACGTTTTGGAATTCGTTCGATCGAATTTGCAGGAGATCATCAAAATGTACGTATATACTTTTAACTTTGAATTACTTTTCGTATTTCCTACATTTCAATCAATAATAAATCAATAACAGATTAAGAATTTTTAAACATTCGAGAACATAATTAAAAGAACGTAGGTAGAAATTTGATTCTTCTACTGAACACTTTGTACATTTCACATATTTTTGCTACATGTTTTCGATCAAACAGAAGTGTTCGAAGTGTTTCACGTTTCACAGATTAAGAATCGGTGAATTCATTTTTTCCCCGTGTATTTCAAACGAGCACAGTGGAATTTTATATCTTGAATGTGTCGTTTTTGCATTTTTGCACTTTCCAACTTTCCACAAATTCAGTCGAGTAATCAATAATAAATAATAAATAATTTATTTGCTCGTCAGATGCTGAAAGAAGATACATGTTGAATAAAGACGAGTGTATTTCTGATTTTATTATATGCTCCTCATTTGATGTTATATAAATTTTTAGACTTTCGATAACTTTAAACGCCCAAAGGGGGGCGTTTAATCTCAATAATAGTCAAGTCGCGAGTTTTCTTTGCGATAAATGTGAAATTCTCGTTGCAGGAGAGGAAACGATTTTTTGGGAAAGATAATTAGCGGTATCGGGCAAAGGATGAGAACGGCGAAACAAACAGAAACGGTGAATACTTCTCAGTTATTTATATTTAAATATTCGATCCTATGTATAAGTACCTGTGCTAATAAATTGAATTATTATTTAATTACTTTCATTGCAGCTACGTGCTTTTATTCAAGAACATTCTAAACAATTGGGATCAACATTGGATACAGCGAAGAAGGCACTCTCCGTGGCCTTGGAAAACGTGGAATGGATTAAGAATTACTTGCCTAGTATCGTTAAATACTTCAGTTAACGCGCCCATGCGGTAATCGACAACAATCTGTTACAGTGGAATTGTAACAAACCGAAGAAAAAGAAGAATTTAATAAAACAATTGTACATTATCCAATAAAAATATATCCTTCGTTATAACAGCCACTTTTGTTGTGCAATCGTTTTATATAATTAACTTAAGCTGAAGCATCTTTCAAGTATTGTTTCAAAGACTGTTTCGATCATTATTATCTTTGGTATCATTACATACTTACATGTGTCTTTATCTCTCGCCCGTACGCGCATTCGATCAACATCAGATAACGGATGAAATTCTCGCAGAAATCTCGAAGGCATTGTTCGTCGAGAATCGAATTCGTTCACGTAGTCGAAAAGAAATCATTCCACGCCCAAATGGTTGCACAGATTACGTAAATACAATTTCAAAATGAATCACATGGAACGATAAAAGCTCGAACGAGAGTGTTCACATTCAGTGTTCGCGGAATGCTGAGATGTTAAATTGAATGATTAATCAACAAATTGTGCGAAATTTTAGAAGTAAAAAAAAATATATATAAAAGTGTATAAAATAGAATTATTAGTCATAATTTTTAGTGAAACAATTTCTATTTAGGCTTGTGTCCGTAAAGATATGAATTTGAATGAAAACAATTAATCGACGCCAAAGAAAACAGAAATTTATTATAAATGTGAGACTTCACGATTTCAAATACGAACCAATGAATGTAAAAATCTAAAATGTTTTTAGAAGTTTACGTGACTTGTTACATCATCTTTCGTCTATAATTTGCAGTTTTACGAAGACACTTAAACTTAGGAATTTTTCTTTTCGTATTTTTTTTTTTTTTTTTTTTTTTAAACTTTCTTTTAAATCCTCGCCGGATTTTTCTAAGACACAATTTCCGTAACATACTTCTCGCACCTGGGAAATTAATAATTTATCTCGTTGAATCGCGTCATGGGAGACAATGATTTATTTCGTAGGTGTTTCGCGCGGACGAACTTAATCGACTCGATGCAAGGAAAAATTCGAGTGCATTTCTTTCGAAGGAAAAAGAGAATAACGTACGAACGGTTGCGATAAAAAACTTATCACACTATCTATCTTACTGAGTCAAAACGGAGAATTACCTGACGTAACAAAATCATTCGAACGATAAACCAAAACGGGAAGAGGCGAACTGACAACAACTCGGACCTGTATCTATCTAATTTGAACGCTATTCGACACATAAAATCATATCGCGTACATTACCATCGTATGTCTTCATATTATTCGATAAAGTCGTGATGAGCTCTTGTTTCGAAAAAATGTCATAGATTCATAGAAGATGTACAACATTTTCATAGATATAGAATATCTTTTCTGGCCACCATTCAGCTAGATGTAATAACTTCGATCGTGACAACGCGCCGATTGATAAGATTACGAATGTTGGATAGATTTTTTGATAATATGCCTAGCGCTTGCCTTATAAAGCACGAACACTTGTACTCGTAGACTCTCGAAAGACAATCGTCGACGCGTTTCGGATAGTCGGCTGACTGATTCATTCATCTGTAAGGTACGTTCAACTAATATTTTCACAACGATGATCAGGAAATTTACACTTCGTGAACGACCACAGACAGAGAAGTTAATTAGATGTTCTTCTTTTTTTTTTTTTTTTACTGTTAAATCATATGCAGATCACGCATTTGTCGATTTCATTTGTGTTCATTCGCGATATTTTCTTCTCGTTCGTGTTTCTACATCTATCGAAACGTTGTGTATAAATATTATAATTCGAACACTTTGCAATTTGCAAATATTCTTCTGTTAATTTTCCACGTCAATTGCTACAACTGAGATGAGATTCTACTAAATTTAATTCGAAACGAGAAATATATCTATACTGAAAAATATTCATTTATGAATAGCTGACACTTTATAATATTTTACAAATGTCTGTGTAAAATATATTAAGCTTCTCTGTAAAATCTTCAGTCATTTTCAATTATTTATATTAATATTAATTGATATCGACTATTTTATTAACCGTGCAAGTTCAAATTAAATTAAAAATAATAATTTTTCAAACTTTTTCAACTCAAAGTGTTATGCATGATGTTGTACATAAGCACGAATATTGGAAAAATATATCGCGGACTTCGAACGATTTAAGTGTTATCGATATTGAAATACGAGCGTTTACTCACGTCCATAAGTTATCTGACGTGTTCGCTCATTTCGAACAAATGATTTACAACACTGATATAATTCGCTCGCAAGTTACGCTTAATTTTATTCATCACGCCTTAACGTGAAATTAATAATAATAAAAGTTAGTCAAAATAACTGTTAACGACTGAAATTTGAAATCCTCAACAAGCTTATTTAAAAGAAAAAAATGAAAAAAATGAACTCTTGATTAACTATAAAAAGCACAGTCGGACAATGTTACGTTGCAGAAGAGTAACACGTTAACTGTGTTCATATTATTTACTTTCTGGAATTCAAAAATCAAAGAACTGAACGATTAATAAATCAAATTTTCGAATAAGATAAATCTTATACTTAGAGGAATTTTTCAACAACGCGACAGATTAAAAATTATGTAAATTATATATGTAAAATTCACTCGTCGCCGTTAACGTGTTAATAGAAATAATATACTACTGCAAAATAACCGATCCGAAGCTTAAAGAAAGTCTGTATAAATAATTCAATGCTGTAGAGATTTCGAAAATATCAATTATCGATTATGATGCAGATGGCAAGATGAATCATCATCTTCCGGCACCCCGATTTAGAAAACTGTAATTGATTACATATTAATATTCATAATACGTAAATCGTAGTTGCATCCTAATTTTGTCAAGTGATATTATCCGGTGTTTCGTGGACCAGAGTGTACGTTCAAATTAACGTAACTACGCGCGATCGACATCGAGCGTAGTCACGTTAGTTTGTCATCGAGCCAAAGATCAACAAATCGGCATCGACGGTATGTAACAAGTGACATGTGTTTGACGAAACAGAGAATAAGAGAGCTGGACCATCCAGTGGACCCAGGATGGCAAGAATATTGATACCGTTGCTCGTCAGCCTGACGTTCGCGAGTCTTGCACGCGGAGATCCGGTCAGCCCTCGAGCGAGCGATTCGAAGTACAGACTGCCACTGGAAGCCGTACCAACGCGTTACAACTTAGCTTTGACAGTAGATATGAAAAACTACAGTTTCTCCGGCATTATACAGGCCAATATCACGGCGAGCAGAGATAGCTACACTATAACGCTGAATGCGAAGAATCTTACTATAAACGACGTTCACATGGTTAATTCGTCTGGTGGACTACAAAATCTGAGCCAGATCGATCTAGATGACAGATACGAGATTCTGACCGTCAACCTCCGCGAGAAGATCGTCCAAGGTCAGCATTATCTTCTCACGATAAGTTATAATGGTACCTTGAACGATCAACTGAGAGGATTCTACAAGAGCAGATCTACCACGAAGAACGGCACGCAGACGTAAGGATAGCTTTTCTGTAAATGTTCGAGCTTCTCGTCGGATAGATCTTTCACTCTTGTATTCCAGAAAAACCTTGGACGTAATAAGTCACGTGATTGAAATATATTTTGAAATACAAGGTGAAAGATGTGACCGGGTCCACTCAATTACTTATTTATTTATTCATTCATTCGTTTATCCATCCTTTAACGAATAACTTGAATAAGATACAAATATAAAGGAAAGAATCTTCAGAAAAAATGATATTCATCTAAGTTAACATTCGATGAAGCCCTTCCTTTGAAAATCGTTCGTTTCGTATACAGTTAGAAAATTACACGAAGATGTTACATTTCATTAGTCGTTACTTCAGCCATCGAGGCATCGATTCTTTATCTTTTGGCAAACCGATTAGCTATTTTGAGAGGAAATGCTCGTTCTCACGTTACAGATACGTGGCAGCGACTCATTTCGAGCCAACCAGTGCACGATTGGCGTTCCCCTGCTGGGACGAGCCGGCAATCAAGGCGCCATTCGAAATTATCATATTGAATTCGGACGCCTACCAAGCGATATCGAACATGAAAGAAATCAATAATACGGTGGTGAACAACTTGCGCACCACCACGTTTGAAGTAACACCACCGATCTCCACTTATTTAGTGGCGTTCGTAGTGTCGGATTACGAGTACACGCAGAATACAAGTAAAGGGATGCAATTCAGAGTTTGGACGAAGCCAAGCTCGATCAATCAAACGAAATACGCCCTGGGCGAAGGTCAGAGATTGCTGGAGAAGATGGACGAATACACGAACATCAAATTCAGCGCTTACATTACAAAGATGGATCAAGTGTCGCTGAGAGATTTCTCGGCGGGCGCTATGGAGAATTGGGGTCTCGTCACTTACAGGTAATTATCGCAGCGATCAAATTAGTAGAGTCTGATTAAACGTTTTTTTTTTTTTTTCAAATCGGATCGAAGTACAAGTTTCAACGTCGAGCTCGTCGAGTGCTCCTCGAGCGTATCGAGTAATGATCCTTAAAAAGCTGATACGATAAGTAAAGAATAGGTTGATTCTATTTCTCAGGAAACGAAATATTTTCGCTCGGGATTGGCTACATTATAACTAATTCAATTATATAAGTATATTTCGTTAATGCAGACATTCGTGCAAACACGGTTTATCTCTTAATCTGCCTTAGTATGAAATTGGTTTACTTATTGCAGGTTTAAATAGATAAACATATTTTCAACGTAGACTGAATATAATATACAACATACATAACATATATTGAATGAATATGTGTTTTCCCACAAATTAATAATCCAATAATATATAATACAGTATCGTTAATAATTAAATTTAACTCGTGTTCTGAACGCGTTCTTTTAAATTATTTCTCAAGTCCAGTACAGAGAATTTCATTCGTTAATAAAAATGTCGGTGATAAAATTGATTATTGCCTTTTACATTTGAAATAAATTTCCTTAATAATTAGGCCTACCACAGAAATATTTCCGTATAATTTACTTCGAAAGCCAATGTAATCATTCGAAGAATGTACGATTTTATGCTATCTTGTTAGATAAAAGCTACGCTTGCAACGTTTCGAAAGAGTTTTGTTCACTGTTTTACCTTTCGTTTCGCTTTATAGAGTACAGTCTCAAACTTTTGATTGTAGAGAGTCGGCACTTCTTGCCGAAGAGGGTGTGAGCTCGGTTCGCGCGAGGCAGAGGGTGACTACGATCATAGCACACGAATTCGCTCATCAATGGTTCGGAAATCTCGTTAGCCCGAAATGGTGGACGTACATCTGGTTGAACGAAGGATTCGCCGACTATTACGAGTATTTTCTTACTCACGAGGTGAGTGAAACAGTTGTCTCTACTATTCGTATTCTACTACTATTTTGTTATTAGAGGATACTCGTAAAATCGATGACAACGTTTGTCGTCTGCGGGAAATTTTAATTACGAGTTACCTGGAGTGACTATTTCACCTATGTTTCTTATCTCTGTATCAACTAATAAGCGCAGCGACAAACAGAAGAAACTTGAAAAAAAAAAAACAAGTGCCGCGTGATAAGACGTAATTTTATAAAATGTGATTACATTCGACAAAAACATTTAATAGATATGATGATGTACATCTCAGACTAATATCGATAAAAAAAATTTTATCCTATTTGCTAGAAAAGTAAAAATCTGTTTCGCGAGTACACTGTGTCTTAAAAATTACAATATCGCATGTGTACGTTGTAGTATAAAAATTTTTTTCGCAAAAAGAATTTTATTAATGTGTATAATTCAAATGAAATGAAATAGAATCATTTAATTTCTTTTATCTAAAGAGATTTAATTTTTTTTTTTTCGTTTACATTTAAATGGTAAAACGGAATAATCTCACTTTAAGAAAAGAATTTTATTAATGTGTAACTTAAATTATGAAATAGAAGTTACTGTTAAAATTATGGAATTCTTATTTACTTATTTTGTGAAATAGAACAGGAATAAAAATAATTTCATTCTGGCCGAAAGTTTTCAGTGGCCACCACTATGCGAATGCGTATCAAATTTTCTCTTGTTCGATAGCTGTATACATATGTCTTACAGTTCTCGTCAAATATTACAATCACGTTCTTCCATCTATGTCTGACATTTGTAATAATTTTCGTAGATAAGACCCGAATGGCGATTGGACGATGTGTTTGTCGTGAACAACATACAAGGGACCGCTTTTGTCGCGGACACGGTGGAAAATCAACGGCCCATGAACCATGAGGTGAACACGCCTCAAGAAATCAGTAACCTGTTCGACAATATCGCCTACCAGAAATGTGAGATACTTTATCGAAACGTGTTATTAGAAATAATTTCTGTTACACATGTCCCAGAGTATTAGCGTTTTTATCATCAGATAAAAAGAGAAAAGAAGACGAAAAGAAAAAAGGAAAGGAAAAAGAGAGACGAGTGCGAACAAACACCGGTATTAGCTTTCAATAATTTTCAATTTACAATACGTAGATAATACGTACCTATCTTATCAATCAATTAATACGTTAAATCTTTGGCCTAAATATTATCAGATGAATGATAAAAGGTAAGACTGTCGACGATAGCGAGCCGAGAGTCGTAAACTCGCGAATCATTGTTCGCGTAAAAACTGTCGTTAGAAAATGCGCACACTGCCAGTCGTGCAAAATTATATTTGGAATTTTATTCCAAATAGAGTCACGAGACACGATTATTATCACGATTAATTTCTAATTAATATCGTTCGAAGATTGTGAGAATTTACAAGAGCTTAGAGACTGTATGAATTTGGAATTTTAAATTGAAATTTCTCAATTAATTTGAATCTTAATCGCGGAGAATAGAGAATAAACATTCTTAATTATAGAAAACACAATTAAATATTCTTTAAACTTTCGTCACGTAATTAAATTATTAATTGTGCATAGCATAACGATATCACTAAATTTGAAATCAATTTGAAAATGTATGATTACATGGACAAGATTAAATGGAATCTATCAATAGTATTAATTAGTACAGTGATAAGCAAAAGGAAAAGGCAAATAATACTAGGAGATAATCTGTGATATTATAAAATAGAATTGCATTTAGCGAAATAAGGATATTTTTTTTGTGACTAAATTTATCATGATCTTGAAAATCAAAGCCTCCTTCTTACGATTCTTTAAAATTTACAGTGTCATTTTTCTTTTTTTTACTATTCTATTGAATTTTGAATATAGAGTTAAATGTTAGAATGTCTCGAATTTTTGTCGTTTACGTTCAAAGTTCAATAAAACAATAAAAAAAAATCACGCAATAAGTTCTGAGAAATCGTTGTAAAGAGAAGATTTCAATCATCAAAACCATGATGGATCCAGTCATGAAAAATATTTTTTAATATCTTTACAGACAATCAAATTTTACAATTTTCAAGAAAAAAATATCTTTCTTTCTTTAATCGCGGCGTAATCGTTTTCGAGCAGAACAAACTCAAGGCCGAGAAATAGTCTAGAAAACAAAATAAGGCCAAGTGAACTGTTATACATTGTTTTATTACGATACAATTTAAATAATCGGTAACTCTTCGTCGTTGTTGATTCAATTATGCTCTTCACTGAATGTCTCATTATATAAAATCTTTTAATATAAAAGCTATTCTACACTTTCGTGACTTGAATATCATAACCCTAACTACATGTGTAATTTACATCCGAGCTAATTAAACATCCATCGTACATTAATATGATGAAATGAAGAAATTAAAGGGAAAGAATAAGAGAAATAAAGAGAAAAAAAAACGAAAGAAATAATTTAGCTTCTGAGAAGATCACACGTGACTGAAGTAATCGTTGATATCTTTACAGCCGGATCGGTCATTCGAATGATGTCGCACATTTTGGGTGAGAAAGCTTTCCAGAACGGCTTGAGGATATATCTGGATAAAAAGTACGTATGTTTAAAACACACCTATAATTCACGGAAGTTACGGAAACAATTATAATTGTTACTTTCACTTAGCAAAACTTTAAAAGAAGTAACTGTGCACCAAGTGTGCACTTTTCAAGATTTAACGTTGAAACTAAAATTATTGCTATTCAGACTAGATTAAAATCAATATTGTTATTTTTAATCAACCTCGTCAGATCAGTTATGCTTCTCACTGTACTACGATACGAACGATAACAATGATTGCAGTAAATTGAAGGCTGCCGACTCGAATATTCTTCTTCAAGATCTTGGAAATGGCACGACATTCGACGGTACTTCGTTCGAGGATATCATGAGCGAGTGGGTGAACAAACCAGGATATCCGGTGGTGAGCGTGAAGAAGGTGAACAATACGTTCGAATTGCGGCAACAACAATTCACACTGTACGAAACTAAGAATGGCACGAAATGGTGGGTGCCTATAACTTACGTCACGGATAACAATCTGATCTTCGATAATACATCTCCAAGCAAATGGTTGAATCCAAAAGAAGACAAACTCGTCATTTCTGTCAGTAATGAAACCAAATGGATTATTGTGAATGTGAAACAAACAGGTTTGTAACATCGCATATATGTCAAATTAATTTGAGAATAGTTTATCTGTTTAGAAATTAATATATTATCTCGATCCGTTTCCCATACGCGGAAGAAGAACGAACATAAAGTGAAGAGACATATATCATTCCTCTAAGTATGTGTGCAAATTGCAAATGCTTTAGAACATGCACGAAACGATCGATTATTGAACCATTGATTGTGATAGAAAAAAGGAACAAAATTATTACATTTTTATTCTAAAATTGTCTCTCGTGTTTATTGTTGATAATCATAACAGTTTAAAAAAATTATATATTTAAATTGATATTATGTCAAATCTCTGAAAAAATTTCCAGCTGAATTTCATTAAATCTTTTATATATATATATATA
>CAJDYZ010001441.1:0-10572 GCA_903986555.1 Heterotrigona itama
ACTTAAATGCAACGTTGAATGGTTTGACCACCATAAGAGCCTACTGCGCGCAAGACATACTGAAAAAAGAATTTGACAAACTGCAGGACGTCCATACCTCCACAGTTTATATGTTCATAGTAGCAAGCAGTGCCTTTGGATTCTCATTGGACGTTTTTTCCTTCATTTTCACGACCATAGTTACCTTTAGTTTTCTCTTATTGGAACAATCGTTCTCCGGTGGAGAGGTTGGTTTGGCCATCACCCAAGTAATGGCCCTGACTGGGATGATTCAGTGGGGTATGAGACAGAATGCCGAGATGGCAAATCAGTTGATGGCTGTGGAACGTGTGTTGGAATATACACAGATTGTGCCTGAACCGAATTTACGCGACCGAGGGAAATTCGCGAAGAAAACTGAAAAGCAAATCGCACTTCCTGCCAATGCACCAAAGAATTGGCCCGCGGATGGGATGATCAAGTTCAGAAGCGTTTATATGAAATACGTAGAGGATGATGCTCCGGTATTGAAGGGACTGAACATTGCAATTAATCCTGGAGAAAAGGTACGTGGATTTTTTGTGCATTTGAGAAAACAAGATCAGTATTGAGATGTGTTTAAAAAATATAAGATGTAATTATCTTGCAGATAGGTATAGTGGGAAGAACAGGAGCTGGAAAATCGTCTTTGATATCAGCTCTGTTCAGGCTAGCCAAAGTCGATGGTGTCATAGAAATCGATGGCGTGGACACTGGATCTATTTGTTTGGAGGATTTACGACGTCACATATCGATCATTCCTCAGGATCCAGTTTTATTCTCTGGCACGTTGAGACGGAATTTGGATCCTTTCAATGAATTTACAGACAAGGCTCTTTGGGAAGTACTGGAGGAGGTAATAAGTTGGAACCTAATAACAGTCAATTTCTTTTCTTTTTTCTTTCCTTTCTTCACGATTGAAATTTTTGATAACGTTGGTGTTTGATCGCATGACAAAGGTGGAGTTAAAAGACGCTGTAACTAGTACTGGAACAGGATTGGAGAACCGCGTTTTAGATCGTGGTAGCAACTACAGCGTTGGCCAAAGGCAGCTGGTCTGTTTGGCGAGAGCTATCTTAAGAAACAATAAAATACTTATGCTTGACGAAGCTACGGCCAATGTGGATCCACACACGGATGCCTTGATCCAGCAAACGATACGAAAGAAATTTGCCAACTGCACTGTACTTACTATTGCTCACAGGTTAAATACCATTATGGACAGCGACAAGGTGTTAGTTATGGATAACGGTCGTATGGCTGTAAGTAGAATTTTTTATTCGTGTATACTTGGTTTGAAATATGTAAATTACAAATGAATTAAATTGCAGTTAAATAATAAATTATTGAAAGTATTACAATTAAATTATTAAAGAATTACAATTAAATTATATGAAAATTTAGTACTGATTGTCTAGTTATTTTGAATCTCGATTCATTAGATATTGAATGTTCTCTCCTTGAACGTCAGTCGTGTACGAAACGCTGTTTTCATTTGCAGGAATTTGATCATCCTCACTTGCTGTTACAAGACAGCTACAGTCAATTCAAATCATTGGTCAAAGAAACCGATCGTGCTATGTATGACCAGTTAGTGAAAATAGCGAGGCAATCTTACATCGCGAGACACGGAGAACGATGATTGCTGGATAAAAACTGCTTAGTTGTTAGAACAATTGAAGAGTTTGTAGCAACAAGGAACAGCTAGCTTGCTGTTTGCGTCGGTGACGGAAGAAGGATCGCTTAAATAACGATATTTAACGGTACTCGAGAGCTGTGAATTTTCTGACTTCGGAAGAATATTCGGAAAGTGGAGATAGCTGCCTTCATTGTTATAAGCGGCTTCAATTGCCATGCGACAGAGCCTGTGCAATACGAGAATCATAGTTTTAATTTTATGTCTACCAAGTATTATTACAAGCGTATGCAATATAGTTATATGATCGATATGATATAGTATAGTCTCGAGCAATAATCGAGAGAGGATATTTTTAGACTTACACGCGTAGATTGTTGCAACTTGTTATTCCAAGTATTCTTTTTTTTTTTCTTATAAGCAGATTGCGGATTTGTATGCACGAACTCCAACGAAACGGGATCTCGAAGAGAGAAAGTTTTTTCGTTTTCCAAATGGCGTGAAACGAAGGATTTTTTTCTTTTTGAAAAACATATAAGTATATTTTTGTAGAAGCCTCTTTTGTTGTGGTTCTTCTTCGAACTTTCGCGCACGTAATTGAGATTTGCATGAAAATGCAAAGTCTACTTGTAATGTATAAGCAGAACGCCGCTAGGCGGCGTGCCGAACTTTCAAATGTTCGTAGGTATACTTAATTTTTGTACTTCATATTCTACGAGTTCACACCGTGGAGAACTATTATGTCTGTTGTTTTTGGAAAAAAGGAGGGGGAAGGAACGAAAGGTACAGAATTTTCCATAGTTTTGGACATCCACGTGAATGCCAAAAAACAACAACAAAGAATTAAAAACTAGCTGTAAGAATTATACGGTTCTTTTTTTCTTAAAGAAATGTTCTATTCCAACTTATAGTATTTTTCTGTGCAAGATCATTGTACTGTGCAATACTATATAATTACCTGTTATATATGTGCAAAATGTTCTATAGATACACGTGCTATAGTATTTTTCTATGCAAGATCATCGTACTATACAATGCTTTATAATTACCTTTTATATATGTGCAAAATGCTCTTTAAATGAGAGAGATCGAGTATCGATTCATTTGTCACGAGGATACAGTGTTCGATAGTTCCGTCTATAAATTGAAGTACGATCGTATTAAGAATATGTGGAACGCGCGAGGATTACACAGCGGTGCAGTGTTCATTGTGTAATTTAATATATATTTTCGATGATTATATTTTCGATTATTATATTTTTTATTGTACATTTCCACGCATACTGAATTGTAAATAAAATACTTTACTTTTATAAGACGCTATCGGAATGATTTATTTCAATAATATTCGTGAGTAGCGCCCTCATAACTGTCTACACTTTAGACCTCGTAAGTGACCATCGCTTATCCCCACCAATTCTTGGAATTGGGTTTTTTCCCATTCTAGGCTATTTTACTGTGTGGCCGTATGAAACATGACACTCGCACAACAGGAAACAAGCGATATATCATAATTTCCGCACATTATCATTGTTGGAACAAAATTGGGTAAATTTTATTTTAAGTAACAAATACAGTAGTGCTTGCTTAAGTGATTGCTTTATTTTTGTAAGTAGTTGAATATTTTACAAGTTAAATATTTCCTTAATACATTCATAAATTATACTAAATTACATTAAATAATAAAAATAAATAACGATGGAAATAGAAATATTACAGAATATAATATATAATATAACAGTAATAAGTAGAAATTTTACAGAAAAAAAATAATAAAAAGTGTAAATAAAAATTATTTTGAATTGTAATAATCTATTATAGATTTTGCATGATTTGGAATTTCTGGTTCTGTTGCAATAATTTTTTGTAAATAATACAACAATCTCTCAACTTCTTCTGCCTCTATTGGATTCGCAGGAAGCTGTGAATCTGTAGCATCTGTCTCTTCGGTGTTGTCTTCTCTAATTCTTTCTGCTTCGCCACATTGATTGATCCACTCTGTCACTTCTTCATCAGAAATTGTTTCACATGCTACATCATACAGAGCAGGTATTTTTTCAGGTATTCCTGTTTCTCGATTGAGGATTTTATTCCAAGAATTGAATATATTCGTAGAGGTTATGATGGTCCATGTTTCATTTATTAAATCTATGCAATCTTTTATGTCATAATCGGCGTAAAATTCTGATATACCATTTTCATAGTGTAAGACGCGTTGTAACAACTTATGCCGGAATTTTTTTTTCAATTTCGAAATTATGCCCTGATCCATCGGTTGGATTAGGGAACTGGTATTGGTCGGTAAAAATATGATTTTGAAATAACCGTCGTCCATCTCTTCCTCTGGTAATTTATGGCCAATAAAATTATCTATTACCAGTAGAACCTTACCACTAGAATTTTCTTCCAATTGTCGCCTTCTAACACGAGGTTTAAATTCATTGTGGTACCAAAATTGAAAAATTGCAGTATTCATCCAAGCATGTTTATTATACATATATATCACAGGTAAATTATTCTTACAGTGTTTTAATGCTCTAGGATTTTCACAATTATTAATTAAAAGTAGTGGTAATTTATGGCTTCCGCTTGCGTTTGCGCATAAAGCTAACGTTATCCTGTCCTTTTTAATTTTTTTCCCCGACACTCTTTTTTCATTTTTACTTATTAACGTTTTCCTGGGAAGCATTTTCCAAAACAGGCTTGTTTCATCCACGTTGTATAGATTATTGTCACTGATCTCATTGTCCTCCAATATTTGCGAAAATTGTTGTACAAATTCCTTCGCAGTAGATTTGTCCGCATTGTCACTTTCACCACAGATATTTGTAAGGCGTAGATTATAATTTTTTTTGAAACGCCAAAGCCAGCCTTTACATGGCGTGAAGTTGGATGGGCCGCCCCTCTCTTCTTGCAGTGCTCTTGCCTTTTCTATTAAAATATAATCTGTTATTCGATCTCCTACCAAGCGACGTTGTAAGAACCACGAATACAATTCTTTGTCTAAATCAGCAGACGTGGATGTACGCATTCTTTTTTTCTGAAGTTTAAAATCTTCTCCCGCATATTGTCGTATCGACAAAGCTTTCTGTCGGATACGTCTTATCGTTCGATTCGAAACATTGTACTCATGTGCAAGAGTATTTATATTTTCACCAGCCTCTAATTTATTTAAAATGTCCAAACGATCTGCAATATTCACTTCTTTACTGGATTTGGGATCAGCCATTTCATCAAAATATTAAAGTATCAGTAGATTTAATGTTAACAACTACTTTTATGTATTATGTATTATAGGAATTTCAGTAAATTTTCGAGAAATTTAGATTAATTACAATTATTTGATAATTATTGCTTTATCATAATTTATTGTTTTATTTAGTTTATGTATACATTAAGTTTAAAATAGTTTTAATGTATTCAGTTAAAAAAAAAAAATGTTAAATTTCTTTGCAATCGGACGGATGTGGTAAACGACACTGGAATTCGTTGCACGTGCTCGGTATCGGTATAAATAATCGACTCTGCGGCCAAGTCGCAGAATACACCGCCCTTCTTAACTGTCCACAAACTATTGTATTTACCGGTAGGTAGGTAATGCGTATCTCGGTTTACTGAATGCCGCGTTTGAAAACAGAATGTGTCATTAAAGTAATATTGTGTCAATCGATTAATTCAGTATATTAATTCGGATTAATGTAATACACAATACAGCAGTGACCTCGCAACTGTCCAACAGTCGGGACTGAAACTGGTCAGTTAAGAGGGGCGGTGTATTCCAGGCATCAAAAGAAAGAGTGGGGAGAGCGCCACTGTTTCACCGATGCCAAGCACTAATGTCGGATCATATACATATGTCGTTTGTTTTGTGTGCGAAATGTATACACGGCTGCATGGTAAAATAACGTAGAGTGGGGCGTAGTCACAATTCCAAAAATTGGTGGGGATAAGTAATGGTCCAAAGTGTGGCCAGTTACTACTGTCACTACTGTATTAATGTAATATTATAACGTTTGATAATATTGACATTTGACAAAATCGTATGTAACGAAGAAAAATTCAATCATGAAGATAAGCTTCTGCGCGTTTGAAAAATAGAGTGCTGATTGGTCGAAATCATTAAGCGTGCCATTGGTCATGAGTTTATTAGTCGTAGCGGATTGCCCAACAGATTGCGCGCGAATTTTAAAACATGCAAACTTAGAAAAGAAACTGAAACGTGCGGAATACGAAAACGAACGTATTTTACGAAAAAATACAGGTAGGCTGTTTTCCGTGATATCTACGAACAGTAACGTGGTAATTACAACGTGTAGTTTGTTGAAGAAAATTAGTTCACGAGGATGCTAACCTCACTTAAGTCCCTCAGAGGAAACTATCACAAAGTGTTATAATTCTTTGCAAAAGTGAATATTTGTTTGCTTTACGGAGTGAGAAACACCTTCTGCAAAACTTAGAACTGAAAATTGAATTTACTAACGGACTCTGCTACATTGTTAATAAGTTTATCTCATAAAAACTTCACACATGCTCATCGATTCTTGTCCTATTTTCATTTATAATTAATGTATCTTTAGATTGACTCATGTAGGAGCTTAATAATGAAGGTCACTACTATTTTTTTCAGTACAATTATGTAATTTTTTTTTATGTCGGTTAATATAGCAAGTCATTTTCTGTGTATATCGATTAGTTTAGGAGAAATTTTAACTTCAATTTTATAAAATTTACTATATGAAAGAGGAGAAAGGACAAGAGTTGTATACCATTTTTGTCTTTTACGCGTAGATTTCATAAATAATAGATTTCCTAAACTAATAGCTGTTAGACTTTTTTTTGTAGAAAACAATCTGTTGCACTTTAAGCAAGGGAAAATTACATAATTATAAAACAGATATGGTATATGAATACCTGAGGTTTATACACTTTGTCTGTGATTGTACTTAAAAAAATAATAATGATCTGCACCAGTATTTTCCTACATGTATCTCTCTACAGACAAACTAAGTGCAAACCAAATTACTGTCCTCTCAAAACAAAGAAAAAAATGCAGTTGACACATTTTTTAAATGATAAATAATTTCATTTATAGAAATAATTGCATTTATAGATTAAAGTGGAACACCCTGTGTATTATGATATTCAGTAAATCTAAAATCTAGCAAATTTTGAAATTTTAGCAAAGACCCCAGTATTCTCTCAAGTGAACATCACTTGAGCATCACATAAGCGGATTGATCACTATCAGAAGCAGTGGATCAAACATTGTGGAATTGTTGCAAAAGCAGTTCGATGACTTGCAAGATGTACACACCGGTACGTGGCATATGAGTATAGTGCCTGTAATTTTTGGTCTGTACCTGGATTTCTTCGTGACGCTGTTCATCGCCTGCGTTTGTTTTTTTTTCGCTGTAATAAACACAAATAATTTGAAATTACACTTTTCAAATTACAATTCTACTATTCACTATAATTCACTGTAATTCTACTTTAACGATTAAAATCGTTTGTCTTAAAATTGTTTACGACATTAGATAGCATTCTTGGAGATAACGTCGGTTTGGCTATATCGCAGTCATTGGGTATAATCGGTAGCCTGCAACATGCGGTGAAGCGAAGTGGCGAAATGATATCTCACGCAGCGTCCGTGGAGAGGATCCTAAAGTACACGAATTTGCCCCAGGAAGTTTCGTAGACCAGTGACAATCCTCCGTCGGCGGATTGGCCGAAACACGGATAAGTGACTGAATAATGTCACCATGAAGTATGACAAGGAAAAAGCCCCTTGTGTTGAAGGTGATCAGAGAACAAGAATTGTTTATTTTAATTATTTCATATTTAATTAGATATAAATTGTATTGTTCATTATAATTATTTTGTATTTCATACTTTTCATTTTGTATTTACTCAAGAAATGATTATTTTAATTATTTTACAGTTTTCATTTCATGGTATTTTATTGTTAATTGTTCAAGAATTGTCTATTTCAATTATTTTACATTCAACCACAAATCTTATTTATCTTAATTATTTTATATCTTTGTTTCCTTCCATTTTCGCAGAATTTAAATCTTACGACAGAAATAGGATGAAAAGTTAGCGTGGTGGGTAGAATCGGCGTGGGGAAGTCATCTTTGTTATCGGCGCTCTTCCGGTTATTCGTCGAAGAACTAGAGGAAGAGATCAGAATCGACGGGGAGGACACCAACACACGTTAGGCCTGCATAAGTTATGCTCGCAGATATCGATCATCCTCCAGCAATAACAACAACAGCAACACAACAACAACAACAATAATAATAATAAAAGAAAGTAAAACAAAAAAAGCTCGAGATGAATTTTACAAAGATGTTAAATATTCCATTTCTAATTTTACACATACGTCCTCCAAAAGTTAGATGCATAATACATTAATCGTTACAGCTCGTAAAAGTATTACTTATCATTTTTTTTCTTTTTTTCTGTTTTAATTTAATCGCTACATCTCTTACAATCTTACTTTGAGTCCTCCATAGTGATGCTTAATTATGTCCTCTTATTCAAGTGTAATCATAATTTATTATCATAGTTTGAATTAAAAACTATGTTTCATTTTATTCGTTTCTTTTGAGAGGTACCTCGTGTGATCGAAGATTCAATTTTTTTGTTTGAAACACTCCCATCGATGGGATTCGTTCACGATCGATCGTCCATAATTACAAACAACCGATAAGTCGAATATTCCTTCCTTCTTTTGTTCAAGTAATACGTATCAGTTGTTAAGCAATTATATTTTAATAACAACATTAAATTTAACATTATCATATGCACAGTCATAAATTATATCAGTATCTCCCAACACTTTGTATCATAGCTATGTTTAACTTTACTTTGTAAATGCATCTATAAACAGTATATTGTGTAACCGCGACTTTTACGAATAATCGCTTTCTTTTTTAGAATGTGTTCACAGAAATACCCTCTATTCTAGTCCCTTTGCTATTCTTGTATTATATCTTTCTTTTTTATTCTATTCTTCTTTATTTATTTTATTCGACTGGTTTTTTTTTTCAATTTCAACAAGAATATAGTTTGTATACATCACGCTGAAAATTATTAGTTAACTTTTGAAGGAATCGTGAATCGTAAATGAAACACGCAACGAGACATAATACAGTGTGGGCCAAAAGTTTCTTCCCACTCATTTTTTTGTTTTTAATAAAAGATTGAAATATAAGAAAAAACTAATTTTATTAATTTTAAAAATTTTTTCTTTATTTAAATGTTAACTGCCAGAGCATTCGCAAAATTTTTTAATAAAAAAATAATTAAAAAATTACAAATTTATTTTAGTCGGAAGTGATTTTTGGCCCATCGTATATAATGAAAAGTTTTTTTTTTTTAAACACTGTTTTATGGCTAAGTTATTTTTTTTCCAAATCGCAAATAAAGCACTGTCGTCGAAAGGCACGTGCAAGATGCGTACGTTACGGATCAAACGTACTGGCACGTTGAGCACATACGTCATAGAACGAAGAAACAAGGCAGAAGAGAGTCGAGGTTGAGAATTGCGTTCAGTAGCAGCGCAGGCTTTGCGCGAAGCATGCGTACGTCGTTTTGTTTTGTTCAAGTTTGTTATTCGTCCGGTGGAACAGTACCCGATTTGTAGAATGTGACACGCGTTGTTGAAATTCCCTCGTTGAGCAGAAGACGAAGAAAGGCTCAGGCAATAGAAAGTGAGTAGCAGCATGATTGCTGAATGCGTCTCGCGCACCTATACATGTATATTCATTTGACTGTTTTCGATCGAGGTCCTATTTCGAATCCCAACAGTCACGCTACACGAAATATCGTTGTGTCAATATATCAAGGCTGGTTGGATAGTCCTGTGTCAGACAGAAGCATTCTCATCCCTCGAGTCGTTGAACAATTTATAGAATCAAATTTTGTCTTTCGATGAAATAATTTTCGAATAAATCAGACTCGTTCTGCTTACTACAATATTACGATAGAATATCTTACCTACTGATATAACAAATGACATAACAATCGGATTCTTATGATTGGAAAATGAGTTGTTTTTTTTTTGTGAAAATCACGTGTTTATTTGACGAGCATGCGTTCTAGGAGCAGAACGTTAATTTGCGTGCCGTTGTGAGTCGCGTAGCCTGCGATTACTAGTCGGAAAGTTTGATTTCTATTTTAGAAGTCCTCTCTGGTACACTGGGCGAGCGTGCAGTTCTTCGGTCGTGTAAAATCAAATTGAGGAGAATGGCATATCGGGGGCTTGAGCGTTACGCGTCACGTGTCATCCGCAATTGACCCGTTCTCAGCTTCTCTTTGTCTCGATAACATTTCGCGTGGCGTCGTTTTAATGCGACCATTAGCCTGCGTTACACAACAAGGAGGCATCCATCGCCCGGCGATTAATAACACAATAACAATGCGAGAAACGCTTTATTTTTAGCGCCCGATGACGAATTAAAAACGCACATACTGTCCCTGTGAAAACATTTGCTCAAATCTTATGTACGTACATTGGAAATTCGTTTCGCCGGATGGTTATTCTTCTCGGTGTGTGTAGTTCGCCGAGTCGCGGGCATTTCGTTGCATAACGCGTCTCAATTGCTCTCTGTGAACTTTTCGTTTCAACAATCATTAATTAATTTATATTTTCGTTATCGTATCATTGTCCGTCCCTGTCGTAAATATTTCTTGAACGTTCGCGATGTGTTTGCTCGAAAATGAAGTACGTAGAATCGATCGTCGCAAGCCGCAAAAATAATTACTTTGTCGATTATCGATAAACAAGATAACCCGTGATTGTGATTCGGTTGTCTTGTACCGTGTTCCCGTTATTTGGCATGAATCTATTTGCATGAATTCGCGAAACTTTTCCTGATGGTCGGATGACGTTCGTTTACCTTTTGTTGCGAGTT
>CAJDYZ010001446.1:5079-24947 GCA_903986555.1 Heterotrigona itama
TATTAATATAATAAACATCATACTTGAATTAATACAGAGTTTCCGCAGATATGTCGTAGATTTCATAAAAATCATCATTAAATTACTGACAAGCGCGTAACAGTATGGCAAAGGCCTAGAAAATACTATTTCTTTAAATATCTGGTAAATATATTCCATTCTGAAACAGATAGTTTTAAATTTATAAAATATTAAAATATAAAATTTATTGAGGAAAAAGATATTCCATACCCTTCAGAGCAGTATTCAATTTTTTCATGAACATTGTAGATAACCATCATAATTGCACATAAAAGACCACTAAATTGATGGGACCTTCTCTAATAATGATAAAAAATAAAATTAGTAAAAACATTCATTCTCTTTAATTACCAATATATGTAGAATATTACCGTGGATCCAACTAAAACAACGAACTGCAATATCATTTTAAGCATCTCAAATTCACATCCCTGTTCTAACCAAGTATTATAACGAAACATTTTGCACGAGTAATGGTTGTAAGATTCATCTCCTTCTACAAGTAAACGTGTCTTTCCTGCGATATACTTGCTGAGGTAAGTCGATTCCACGGCTACGTACGACAACACGCCAAACACTCTTCTAGCTTCGACACCACGTTCGCACTCGTGCCATGCATTTGCAGAACATATGCATTTTCCATTGAAATCAGAAGTCGAATACAAGGAAGAAAAATAAATATCATTCATATCTCGAATGTCGTCATTTCTCATGGCTTGAGAGATCGTTTGTAGAACAATTATTATATTTAAGATCAATTCCCTCGCAGTACAAACTAACTAAAATATAATTATCAGCAAATATTTTTTATCATTTGACAAAACAGATTAAAATGTATGTTGAAAATAACTTACTTTGTTTATTATTGGTACAGTTTTCTCTGCTTCGAGTTCTGAACTCGTTTTCCGCTGAAGAGCAGCTATTTCCGGCAAAATAAATTCAACCGATAATTTCTTATCGTCTATCACTGTTGTTACAGGTTTTACTAATTCTGGATTTTCTACAAAAAACACGGAAATATAACCAAACAAAGATATACTATGCTATAATATAAGATGTTAAAAAAAAATTTTACCGAATATTCTGTATGTGTCTTCTTCTTGTAAAATCGGCAAATTTCGCCTTCCAATTTTTTCTATAATTTGAATATCAACCACAGATTTCTCTAATTGCGGTGGATCGTATATTAATTTTGGTATTTCTGTAAGAGGAAAATCTGCAATATGTTCTTATTAAATTTATTATTACGATAATTAATCAATATTGTACAAATTAATGTTTTTTAAGTTACAATCTGCTTACATGAATTCCATATTTTAAGGACATAAGTGCTTTTATTAAATGCATTAGTTTGTACACAAGTTTCTTTGACTTTAACTGATTTTGTAGTTGATGATCTAAACATAATAATTTTTTAATAAATACAAAAAAAAATTTAAAATATAAGTAGTTTAAATATTTACCGATTCATTGGTGAATTAATTTTGCTTCTGTTTGTAGAAATATTAAAATTTACATGTGGTTCTACTAATTTAACATTTCCACTCTCTAACAATTTACAACGTTCCATTAAATTTCCTATCTCAAACGTCTAAAAAAAAAAAGAAAATTAAAATTTATTGTACAAAATTAAAAGAACTTATTTATGAACTACTGACCTGTAATTCAAGTTGCGTTTTTAAATTTTCCTTCTCCTTACAAATGGCATTAATTTCCATTCTATGTCGATTTTCTTGTTCTTCAATAAACTGTTTTTTTTCTAATCTGTCATTCTCTGCTCTTAACTGTGTTTGTTGCAGCTGATTTCGCAAAAACACTGCTTCCCCATCTTTAGTTATAAAATCATTTAACAATTTCTGATTTTCAACTTTCAACTTTTCCAATTCCTTTAGGTATTCTGATTCTAAAATTGTAAATTTTGCAATACAATGATCTATAAAACATCATAACTTGCCACAATGTTACCTGTAATAGGATGTTCATCCAGATTAAATGTAGAATTATATATTTTCTTATTTATTAATTTATTCTTGAACTGTGTGTAATTGACAGAAACTATGGTGCTTATATCTTGTGAATTCTCTATTTCTTTCACTTGACTATTATACTCTGATGGATTTATAGGTTTTGATTTATGAGCATTCAAATTAGGAATCGCTTTACTAGTAGATGGTTTCTGATCTGTCATTAGTTGGCTCCTAAAACCATCATCCTAAAAATAAAATAATCATGAATAATTAAAAGTACACCTAGCGCAAGAACATGTAAAATATACAAAATAAATAAAACCTGCAAGCAAGCCTGAGTTGCCACAAAGTCCATTTCTTCAATATCTTCTTCTGCAAAATCATCTCCCCAGACATCATCTGATTTTCCAGACTTTTTATTTCTTGACTCATTGTTCCTTGTAGAAGTACCTACCAAACTGTCTCTTTTTATGTCATATTTTGGCCGTTTGGCAGGTATAGTGTTTTCGTTTTCTCTGTTAATTTCTATTCGCTTAAACATTTTAATTTGTTTAGGCTACGATATTCGGCGACACAAAACATACATTTAACAGAATTTTCCTGTCAATTTGTTTATATTCAATGAAAGTTATTTACAATATTGTTCATTCGTAATTAACAAAATTGTTACTTGGAACAACAATTTTTATTTCACGTTATTTATATTACATTTTGTTCAACTTGTAATATAATTTTATGAAATAATTACTGTAAAATATTAATTCTTTCTTTTAGGTATTAATACATTCTAACCCCGTGATTATTTTAAAATTTCTACTAATAACATCAAAATAATGTGAAAATTCGATGAAGATGTAACAAATTTATTTTTCATATTTATATTACGTTATGGTGATTTAAACAATTGAAATTTATTTGTCAAAAATATATGACAAGTATTTTTCAAGAGCTTTCAAACGTGCTGACAATGTCACTTTAGTTGAAGAAACATATTACCAACATAAACACTTACTTTAAGTTTAGGAAAAAACTAGTTCCTTCTTAGAGTTTTATATATTCTATGGTGTAAGACGATGTTCGCAATAACTAATCCTATTTTTAACGAGCTACATAAAAAAATATACTAATTTTATAATTTTGTAATAAATAACACGATTATCTTCTTCTATATACTTTAAATTAATGTCTGATTTTATAATTTGACTATATCGATTTTACAAACTATATTTCTCAATGATGTAATATGCAATATTTTTTTATACGTAATTATTTTTTAGAATATAAGTACTGATTCTATAATGATAACTTACTAAAAATATGAATTATTGCAGGAATATTGCAGCAGAAAATATTGTAATTTATGTATTCTTGACTACATAGAACTGTCTAATTTTAAGTACAGCTAATTTTTATTTCATAAATTATATAGGACGTTTAAATATAACTTGTGATACATATATCTGATTTAATAAAATATACCATATACCATTACTTTATTGTAATTATACAATGGATTACATATGAAAAAAGATTTATTATACGAAATTGGGAATGATATTTGAACTCATATTCAAACCTGTAACAGATGTAATATTGTTTAGTTTCTAATGATATTTTACATTATTTGTAATATCATAATAGAATATATATTTAGGCTGTAATTCCAACAACACCACAAGCTAATCGTGCTCCAGCATTTCCTGTTGTCTTAGATAATTCAACTCCACCTTTGCCAAGATCATCTGGATCAGCATGAACCTATCATCAAAAAGAAAAAGAACCAAATTATACTTGATCCAAAATTATAAAAATTCATAAAAAGCATTACACAATACTCACCACCAGAGTTCTACCAATAATGTTGTGTGGTCCTTGAAGTTGGATGATCTTGTCAGTTATGTCGACATTAGCAACACCACTTGCATTTGCTTCAATATTTCCTAAATCTCCAACATGACGCACATCTGCATCAGGACCACCATGATCTTTTTTTAACGGGTTGAAATGTGGTCCAGCACTTGTACAACCTGTTAATTAATTAAACCTGTTTATTGATATAATAAATTTTAGGAACTTTTTTTATACTTTGTGTAGCTATATAAACAATTTCTCACAATTATTTATGTATATTAACTATATGCACAAAAAAAGTGATTATGGCATTGATCATTGATGTGAAAACATAAAATACTTGATGCAAATTAAAATGAATGATACGTGTTAATTATGTTATTTAGTGGCCTTATATCTACTATCGCTTAAGACAAGAAAATTTCTATTTTTTTTATGAAACAAATTATGTTTGATTAGCATTCAGAAGCTTTCAATTATGAAGAATAAAATCATAAAACTTCAATAGCCTTTTACCGTTAGTATTATCGCCGAATTCGTGAATATGAAAGCCATGCGATCCTTGCTTTAAACCGGTTACTTGACCTGTGACCTTGACTGAACTAGAGTTGTCCTGTGCAATAATCATATTGTAAAAAATAATAATAATACAATATAATGAATATTACGTCGAATTGATTGAAGAAATATTATTTACCGGTTGCTCAAAGTAAATGGTGCCTTTGACTTCACCCTGAAGAACGCACACGGCTTTAACCATCTTTAGAAGTTTCTCGACTACGTTCTTCGACAACAACCGTTTATAGAATGTAGCTTATTCGTATTCGTAGCAACTACCGGTTAGTTACGAGATACAATTATCGTTTTGCTGAATCACGTACGCAAATACGCTGACGAATTGTATATCGAGCGCTTGAATTGATAAAACGATGACCTTAGTGTTCGGTTGAAGTAATGGCGTATCACACGAAATTGCAATCAATGACCATCGACATACGCACATACAGGGCGAACAGAAAAATAATCTGTAGTTACACAAAAAGAAAATATGAGATAATATTAGAGTTTAGATCTTGTGCTCGAGGTGGCGTTATATATTACTGGGGAATTTTTTTAGATAAATATGCCGATGATTATGAAATTGCCCTAATATGTGTATTCTTTGCTTTGAAATTATTTTGCGTTCAAGTATAATAAAAAATATTTTTTCGTTATAAAATAGAATGCTTAAAAAAATATTTACTCTTATAATATGAATCTTTTCTATAGTTATAAAGATCTTTAGTAGATTGTAAGAAAATGTGGTTTTGAGGTCTTCTTGAGAATGATTTGACCTTCAAAATTAATATATCTTAAAACTATTTTTAACCAATAAAATGCAAAAAATTTATTTTAAAAATTGAATTATTAATCATTTTGTGTATAAAATATTATTTTTTCATAATTTTTATGTAGAAAAGATTAAGACAGTTTAAAATGTTTGTATTCGATACATTCGATAATTGAAAATAATTATCGATAGTTAAAATTGTGTTAAATTATCGAACTTCGAGACCGAGATGACAACTGAGTATTTAAGTTTAGAATTGGTCAGTCCACAGTGATTTTCGCATTGGAATTTATTTATTTCAACTCAGAAATTAAATAAAATAATAAAAATGAAAGCTTTCCGTACCACAACTCTTTTAGAAGCGATTCGAAATATATTTCGAGGTGTAAGTAACGTTTCAACGTTTTGATTTATATTTGATCTACATTTCATATTATTTATTTTTATAAATATTACGTAACTTGTTTTTTTTTATCAGTTTTTTATCACGCTGAAACTATTTTTCACATAATAATTCAGATCTAATATTGCTAATGTGTAAGTTTAGTTAATGCAGTTAAATTTTACTTTTCGCGAGTGCATCCATTTTGTTGGTTATGTATCAAATATTATTATGTCAAAATAAATAGTGATAGTTATGTTTATGTAGAATGCAGTAAAAAAATTAATTTACGTGATGCAAAACGAACATTACAGAGACCATTTGATGATGGTTTGAGATATGCAGATAACATTTCTGCACGTACACAACCACCGCCTCTTGTACCATTCGGGCCTTATCATAAAAGTTCAAAAGTATATTATTACACTCGTGATGCCAGGCGTTCTGTAGAATCACCAAGTGTGATATATACAGCAGACCAGTTAGAAGCAGGGTAAATATATTTCTAACATTTCATATATACAAAGCTGACAACAAAACAAATGAAAATTATTGTACATACTACATTAATATTTTAGTTGCATCAAGTATTTATTAATTTTTACTTTATTATTCAATTTCTTATAATGCTAGTGACTTAATATATATTGACTTTTTTCAGAAAAGTTGATTTGTCTCAAGTAAACTTGAATCCACTTAAGAAACAGTTGTCAGATAAATGAATGCAATAAAATAAATATTAGTTATACTTTAAATGTAATATATAATAAATAGAATTAGCTTAAATAGAAATTTTACTTGTTATTTGAAGTTTTAATTTATAATTTGAAATTTTTACATGTAAGTGTTTAATTACTCTGTTATTTAACTGATAACAGTACATAAATAATAAACAGAGGAATGTCTCTTTTATACACATCTTCTGCTTGATAGCAAGCATATAGGATAATTCTTTTCCAATTTATAATACATTATTGTTATATACATTCAGAGCCTAATGCTTCCATAAAATTTATGTGAATCTAAGAATAACATTGACACCAAGGGGTTTGTACAAACAGCAGACTCAATGTTGCTGTATCTAACAATACATGGTGTATCTATTTAACAATCTTTGCAAAGATAATGAATTCCTTCATTATGAATTAACAATCGTCAACGAAAGTTATTTAAAAATGTTAATTTAATAGGGAATTTGATTTTGATAATACTGTATCATATCGTAAGTTTTCGTACGGAAATTGAGGTAGCTGTTACGTATTACATTGAGCATATAGGCCGCCGCTTCGCGATCAGTTGCTGTCGGCACGAATCTGCCGCGTAGAAGTTTTATCGTTTGTCCACGAAAACATGGCAATCCAGTATCAAGCATCAGAGAAACCAGAGAAATAATAGCCTCTTGATAAGGTCTGTGAAACAATGTTACAATTTAATTTGTAAATTTCTAGAATTTGCCTTTTTTAAAATTTATTAGCAACTTACCTTACGGCGAGGAAAGCCTGTACACATAATTCCATGAACCAACGGAAAGGCGCGGCTTCCATTTTACCTCCCATTACGAGCACCATTTCATCCGTCAGCTTAATATCAGGCTCGAAGCCTAAATTACCACCAGGCGAACTTTCAAACATAAAACCAAAATCTATATGTATGATATGACCTTCAGTATCCAACATAATGTTCCCATTATGGCGATCTTTTATTTGTAGAAGATATGTAATTACGCTGTAAGCAGCCATTGATTTTACGAAATTACGACGTACATTTTGAAATTCTTTTGTAGTTTCATCTCCATAACGTGTAATGAAATATTGATGCATGTCAATATCAGTGGTGCGACCAAGTTGATCGCGTGAAGTTGCATTAGGTACACATTCTATTACACCGCACTAAAATAGTAATTTTTTTCAGTTTAGTAACGTTTATCAAAACTATTTTTTATGACTATAAGATTCCTTACCCCAGGTGCTGTAGCTACTACTCTATACGGGAACAAGAATAAATTTAATCCAACTTTTTGAAATATATTCTTAAAAATACTGATCACTTGTAAAGCTAACATATCCTGTCTAACGTCATCTCCGACTTTAAAAATAGCAGCTTGCCAAGTCTCTTTTTCTGGTTCTCTTTTAATATCAACTCTACCATTAGCCGACACTGCTAACGCAATGTTCTCTAATTCGTTAATACCATATTTTCGAACTTTGAAACGCGCCAAAAACGGTGCTTTTGCAGCACTATAAACGACAATAATAAATCAAATATTAACATATAATACAACATCATAAACAAATAATATAAATCAAGATACTTACCTCTGCATAGGAGTTCCACTTTGATAATCAATATCAATTACCATAGCTTCAGGATTGGATGGCAAGTAGCAACCTGGTTGTACTCCGATTTCTGATAAAGATCTTAGGCATGCTGCTTTACGTTCAGGACCTTTAGGATATGGCCTTATTTCCCCTGAAATATTTGTAATTTTCTCGAAAAAGTCGAATTCTCTTTCATAAAATTGTTTTGCCGGGCCAGACAATGATCCTAAAATACTTTTCACGAGCGAATCTAATATATCATACAGAACAGGATCTTTTGCTTGTTTGTCTTCGTCCATATATATATTTGTGTACATGTTCCAAATTAATTGATGTGCTACGACCTGTATATCAGATTAAGAATAACTATAAAGATTTTGATTTGTAAACAATTAATAATTGAGCGATATTCTTAATATTTACCTGTGAACGTTTAGCAATTTTCTTTATAAACTCTATCACATAACCCATAGTATCATGGCGTACAGCTTGTACAAGTTGTGGTATATAGAAAAGTACTGCATCTGCTGGATAACTACTTAGCACTTCTACTGCGTATTGTGCAGAGATTGGATGATGAGGGAATTGACGAGAAAAATATGCTAGAGCTTGAATAGGTGATACTCTCTCCCATGTTAGCATATACACCAACTAAAACATTAAATTAATAAATCAGAGTTTGTAATTCTTTAAATCTTCTGAAATTGACAGTACAAAAAATCTTACTTCAGGTACATCATTAAGTAATGTATCAGTCGTAACGAGATATTGTAAAGCCTCTGGAACGTGCATAACTGGCACAGGTTTAAGACGAACAAGTCCACATACTTCTTTGATAATAATTTCTGAATTCTTTAATCGGACTGGTAAAAATATAGCAAGGACAGGACTAATTTCCCATGCCAGCCGTGTGTACTCTCGCCATCGATCATTCATTCCCTTAGCACGCCATTCTGCAATGCTTGATTCACCTGGAAGCGTAAGTTCCTGTCTTCCACTAGGATTTCTCCAGACCTATGAAATGAAAATGTTAAAGTGCTAACAAAGGTATTAAAAAGAGATTACAAAGTGCAAGATTGAACTTACTAATAACATTTCTATTTCAACTGCCAGTAATTCGAGTATCAAATTTCTTTTTTTTATATAATCTTTTACAAAGACGTTGGCATTCATGACACGCTTGCTACGATTACTACGTTTCCCCAATGTATTACTACTAGTAGACATCGGAACTGTATTGATCCATACGCTTGTTGGTGTTTTCGAAAATTCAGTATTCGTTGTACCCAAGGCCGTACTCAAAGAGCTAATTGTTTCACTAGGTCCGAAACCAGTAGAACAGGACTGGGGTGTTAACATTTCAAATTCACTTTCGGTACCAGTCATTACCAAATATTTTTTGTCACTGTGCATTACCTACAATATGATAAATATTATAAAAGAAGAAAACAAAAAAATATCAGTACTTTTTTAATCGAATATGATTTACTGACTTGCCAGAAACGTATAAGCGTAACTAAGTCCTCGTGTAATTGTTCTAGTTCTTGCGTTGGTACTTGACGATCTCGACAGAAATAATCCAAGCAATTACAATATACGCGTTCTCGTAAGACGTTTTTGCTTAATGTTCTGTAATCAGATATTATTAGTTGCTTGATTATCTATTAAAATATATCATAATATTATGATACCTTGACAAAATATCTCCTTGAAGAAGAAGAAGTCCACAAGAAAGTAATTTAAAGCGCACTCCAACCGTAGCAATGTGACGACTCATTCCAGGTTCCTCGCCAGAAGCACCAACAGTCATAGGCAATGACCGATGTAACAATGTAACGATCATATCAACTGTTTCTTGACAGCAATATTTAGCAGTTTCAATCAATTCCACAATAAATGTAACCCAAATATCATGAGGTTTCACTTGTGGAGGATTAGGGCCTAACTTGCAGCCTTCATATACTGCTAATGGATTGACTTCTTCTTCATCGGGAGCAAACAAACCCATTCTTTTGTCAACAGTGTATTGCCACGCAACGAGCATTTCTTGTAAGAAACGCAATTTCAAATCTGGCCGTACAGTGAGTATCCATTGCCAACATTCAACAGCTGTTGTCATAGCTGCAGGAGTGAACAGTTCAATTTGCGAAGAAGCTACTGTATGGAGCAAACGTCTATGTGTCCCTAAATATAAATTAAGATATTACAACTAATTATGAAACAAGATCAAATAATTACAATTCGACAATTACCAGGCATAGAAATTAATAATGCAGTAGCACGCCAAAGAGCACTACGATGATTAACATCATTTCGAGCACGGCAAGCCATCCACACAGCATCGATTAATAAGTCAACAACTTTGTTTCTAATTTCTTCAAATGATATTTCGGAAGTAGAAGATTCAGTTTGCGCTAACGATAACATTCCCGCTATTTCTCCAGCATATCGTGATCGAGTGGACATCATTGATAGAAGCCACGAGCTGGCTCCTTTTGGACCACGTGGCCGTTTATCTAACGAATTAGTCTAAAACGAGTAGATTTCATTGTTTTTAAGATGAATTATTTTGGAAAATTACATACTAAGAATATGATTTTACATTTGGTAAAGCCGATGCTGGAATAGCAAGGTCCACAAATTCAAGAACTGAATCTGTAGATAAACATAAACCAGAATGATGTTTTAGTCTAGAAGATGGGATTTGATTTACATATTCCTGTAAGTGTGATCTAGTGGCTTGAGGCGCCCACTTCATAGCCTCCTGCACTATACCTTTACACCTTGCAGTGAAATCTTTCACGATAATCTGTACAACATAATTTAGATTTAGTATGTGAGTAATTCATTCGCATGTTATAATTCTACGCCTCTGTTATAATATACACACCTCTCTTGCTTCGAGCGTATCCATAAGTACAATACTGTATGGTGTACCAGGTATTCGTAAAATTGGTGTCTCTTCGTTTGGATCAATTTGTAACGAGAACGATAAAATCTGTACAAATAATAATTTAATTAACGACACAATGAAAGAAATATACTCTGGGATAAAAGATCATCTGTACCTGTAATATATCCAACATACTCCAAAGCACTTTACAATTCCATAAAAGATGCGGGAACGCATCTACCAGTGCACTAAGATACTTATCCGCTATTCGTCTAATCTGCTTATGTACATGATTAAAATACACCAGAAGAAATTGAGCATGATTTTCGAGTTCTTTTTCTCGCCTCTCATCTTTTGGTTTACGCTGCATAACATCTTTGAACTTCACAAAAACGGAATCAGCAACACAACATATACACTGCCACATGCCACTCTTATCTTTTTGCAAATCTGTATCGCATAAATATTCCATTATTGGTTGTAAACTAGGTTCAGGACTATTTGCTACTCTTAACGTCTCTAACCAATAAACTGATAATAAATATGTACACTGTGCAAATTGCAATTTCGTTACATATTGTGATATATCATTAGTCCTGTGAAAAAAAAAGACAACGTTTACAATTTTGTCTTGTAAGAGATATTCGCAAAAAGAGTAGAAAAAATATGTACCGAGTACTTAATTTTAATATTTGACTTCTCAATTCTTGCAATTCATTTAAAGAAACGCTATCATTGCGTACAGCTGACGTATATTGCAATTCTCTCATCTCAAGACGTGCGCTAGTTTGCGAAATGAGATAAGGCGATTTTACAGCAATTTCTTTAACACCTTCGTACCATTCTGCAGGCCATAGTCTTGATGCTTGATCACCGGCGAAACCCATTACGACACAATAAAGCCAGAAGTCTTTAAAAAGCTTTAAAAGCCTTTTTTGTGGATGTCTGATTGGTGGGAGTCGCCTTACTAATATAGCGATTACAGGGATGAGTACACCTAAATTTCCTGCACTAGTGGTTGCTTTCTAATATAGGATGCAAAGTTAAAATTAAATTTTGTAAAGTATCACATAATTCTGTTATTTGAATCATCAATTTTAATTACCGTTACTGAAACGTTATTTGACGCCTTATCACTGGCACGTTTACCCTCTAGTCCGAGTTGAACAAAAAGTTCAAGCAAGTGAAGTAACAAATCGTCTAATTCTGATTCACCTTGAAGATTTGCTGCTATGTTTGCAAGAGCATTTGTGACTGCCTTAGCTACGTGACAGTATTGTTTACGATCATCATTCGAAGCATAAGTTGCAGTACTGGAGCCCAGTGACATGGAAAACATTTGCATTATACCTTCGTATATCTAAAAACAAAATATATTCTTATGAAATTTATATTACACTGTAATTTATATGTGAAGCTGTTTATCAATTTACTGGGTAATTACTAATTGATCTTAAACTGAACCTTTGATTCGCATTTCGCAATGATCATACATCCTAACTGATCCACGATCAGAAAATCAAGATCACTCGGAGTACGACAAAATAATTGCTGAAAAAACGGGAATATTGTACGCATAGTTTTTGGGGTATCTTTCAACGCAACGGCAACATGCCCCAACATGATTACTATATTTTTCGAAATTAATTCGCTATTCGACCTGTCATCGGATTCACTAAAAGTATTGAAATAAATAATTGAAATATCGTAAAAGCGAAGATATAAATTGTTGGAAATTGATTAACATAAAGTGAACAATATATGTAGTACCCATCACAAATATCGGCCGCGAATAATCTGTTCGAAACACTGGCAACTAATGCCGGTACACAATCTGGATTCACAGAATGAGCAGCTTCCAGAGCGATGCAAAGATTGCCAATAGCCGCATCGCGTAATTTTTCAAAAGCTGTTTGTATTGATGAAGTAGTTTGTTTCGAATCTTGCATATCTTTCCCTTAAAAAGAATAATTTTCTCATTAATTACATATATAATATAACATTGTCATATAAATACATTCATTTGTAATTTTATGCTACCTCTTTCACTTTGTTGACGGTGTAATTTAAGTAATATAGGCGACGGGACAACAAGAAAATCCCGAAGATAATATATAGATGTACTTGCTATATTAGGAAATTTTTGTGCTAATTTTCCTAATCCTTCAAGGCATACCATTAATAAAGGCATATGCGCCAGCACCAGTTTTGGTCCATGATTAGAGTTAATCTTTTCAACTAAACGACCACATAAACTATCCGCACCTGTAAATAATATTTAGTTCCATGAATAATGTTTCCCAATAAATGCACACTGTCATTCATAAGTTGGATAACTGAATAACGAAGAGCTCTGTGTGGAAATTAATTTCTCAATGATAATAATTTAAAACAGCAATGCATAGAAATACGTATATATGTCATAATAATGATTTTGTCTATGAATGTTCATTGTTCGTTTCTGCATTAATAGTCCAACAAACAGTTAGAATCAGCTAAGAGAATTACGTTGGGATAACAATTAGACCAATGAGGGTAGAACGGGAGAACCGCGTGAACGCACTATTAGACTAGAAGGTATTTAATTCGTTAGTTAAAAATATTGAAGGTTATTAATGATATGGGAGAATCAATCGAAATGCAATATAAGCTAAATTCGAATACCCTCGCCAATCAGCATCGAACTGATATCTGCGAATAGCGCGGACAAATCATACTGGTCTCTCACTGGAAAAATAACGTAATGATCTATAGATAATTTTACTAATACAGAAGAATTTGATTTAAATAATTTTATCAAAACAACAATATTGTCAAAAATATTTGTTTTATTTATCTGATTTTTCAAACTATATATATTCAGTTCATTTGTTGATATATGGTCTCACTTACCAGTTTCATCACCAATTGCCCAAACAAGAAGATCAACACACGCAGAATTAGCCATGACATTTACTTTAAATCTATTTACAGTTCTGAAGTTAGTATCCATATCTTCACGTTCGCTTGCATCGTGTTGACGTGATTGTAATTCTGTTTGACCGGATAAAAAGAGACCTTTCACGAACTCTTGTACGTCCTTTGTGAAAGGAGTAGGCAAATCGCGTTGATTTTGCAATAATTCCCGTAGAAGAGCAACCATTACCAGATTCATTGTCTCGTTAAATGTTCGATAAGGAAATATTTGCACCTGTCCAGAGTTGTAAACCTAGAGGAAAAATAAATGATTTAGAAAATCATTAAATATTGAGAACATAATATAATAAAATTTTACTATAAAATAATGCAACTAACTTGTTGAGCTTCCTCATCGAGGAATGTTAAAATTTCTTTAGTGAGCAACTTTTTTGCCAAAGCCAGTACACTTTGTAAATGTACCACATTAAATTGCATACCAGCCCTCCTTTCAGGGCTTTCGTTGCATCTCATTTGTGGGAACTGATTGAAACTTGATCCATATCGACTAAAAAAATATGTGGCCGGATCATAGGGCACCGATGAATAAGACTGCAAGGATGGTCGTTTGGCGCAAGGATAGTCATGATCCCCAATTAATAAATTTGGTGTAGTATCTATTGTTGGATGAGGATTCAAATTACCACTTAAAGACCGAGGAATAATCGGTCGAAAGTTTGAGAAACTATGCTGTTTCTTATCCAATGTTAAGCGCATTTCTGTGTTTGGTATGGAGAGGGGTGGTTGCGGTCTCGGAAAAATTCGACATAAAAGGGGTGGATCGGTGTAAGCAAAGCGGCCCATAGAACGGGCTAAACCAATTAATACTGGAACAAGACATTTGCATAATGACACTGAAAGAAGAAAAAGATATCATTGTAATTACATACATGTAAATGTAACTAAAGTGCAATTAACAATAGCAAGAAAATTTTACATTTTGCTTGCATTCCTCTATTGCCATTTTGATCTCTGAATCCCCTAATGAGATTTGTTAAAACCGCTAGTATTTCTACTTGAGTAGAAATGATCTCTTCGCGTACAGGTTCACATCTAGCTGCAACATCACTGAGTAATGTGTTCAAGCAGAAACTAAAGCGCTCAGCAACAGGAATGCGTTCATTAGATGAACATTTGACCTCATCCAACCATACAGCTTTTGGAAGACCACGTAGTAATCGTAGAAGGTAGGGTAATATTTTATCTCGATGTTGTAAACCAGATTCCAGAAAATATATTCCCAATGCAATAGTTGCATCTTGTCCCCTTTGATCCAATCTATATATACCTTGAGCAGATTCTTGTGGGCATAACTTGAATAATTGTGTAACCTGTGTTAAAAGAAAGATCATAAATCAGGTAAAATGAAATAAAATTTCATATATACATGCAATGCAAATTTAATTTTTTATTTGATTACACTTGGTAATGTTTAAAATAATAATTTGAAATCATTTAATTTAAAGTAAAATCAACAATTATTCTAAAAAAGGAACAGTAAATATTTATGTAATACATATTATAAAAAAAATTATTACTTTATCTGAGATCAAATGCATAGATATATATACAAGTTAATAATATAAAAATCTAATGTTATATAAATAATAAGTTATTTAATTTAAATATATCTGATTAGTTACTAAAACTCTTAAACTCATTTATGTTATGTCATATATGGATTCATAAATTAATAGTTGAAGTAAATTCTATGAATTAATCGAAACACAAAAAGTAAATTTCTTAAGATTGAATAAAAAATATACGTGTATATATCGCGCAATTTTTATTGTAAAATTGTATCTACAAAAACAATTTCTTAAACAGTGAATGATGTCTAAAACGTATGTTAGAAATCATTTGTTTAGCAATGGAATGACATTAATGATCGACTGCAAACGTTTCATTAATGCGTGAGTTGATTACTAGAATGTCCTTCGAATTATATCACGAGATGACATATCAGGATATCAGCTGACACGTCCTTAAAATTAACCTAATTCTAATAAAATGTCAAGATTTTTACTAATGAGTAAATATTACGTTAATGTGAAATACATGATCAATAATCAACATACCTTTTCCCATGGTGTAGGTTTGATCGCCGCTAAACATCTAGCTAAATGTTGGACGGCTCTCGAGAAAAATAATTTCTCATCTGCCACCATTTTGCCCACTGTCCACTTGCCGTATGATTCCTGTAAATATCGTCTGCTTATCCCACTGACAGACCGCCTTTCGCTATTCGACCTATCGATCGTAGATTCGATATTTACTTCGTGACAGAAATTCTCGCTTTTTAAAGACTAGTGATATTAAGTTTTAACTGTTAATATATTTATGTTTATATATTAATGTTACAATGCAATATATTTATATATTAATATTTCTTTCATATAAATATAAAATATAATTAACTGTGTAGTAACAGTTTTAGGAATTCAATGCAAGCCAAAAAGTAAATTAGGGAATTCAATTTTGTCAATGCGATAATTAAGAAGATAAAAATTAATCAACAATCATTTGTGTGATGTGTTATATATATATACATATAAATTAATTAGTTTAATAAAAATTTATAACGAGTGGAATAATTTCTAATTAATTTTAAAATACGTTTTATTACTTTAAAAATTTAATAAATAGATTAAGTATTAGCAAAATTGCTAACTATGAAAGAATATTAACTCAAATTTATCACGAGTAATGTTCTTTTCACTAAAAATGAGTAGTATATTATAAGTAAATAGCATATAATAAGCTAAAATATTAAAATATCTTTGTATTTAAAATTCACGCCCGAAATATTAGAATAGATTTGCGATTATATTCGTGATAAGATAAATAAGAAATCGATATATCGATTCCATTTATCGAAGTTAGAGTTTGAATTTTGCATTTTTTAACAGCAATAACATGTATGTTAACGTGCAGATTAATTCTTAATTTTAATGTTTGAAAAATTTGTGTTGTCATGTTAAATGTATGAAAAGTGGAATTATTGAGAAGATATACTGCTAAAGAAGAGGATTCGGTGAGTGAATTTTCTTTAATCATGAAATTATGGTTGGAAATATAAAAATTTAAAATCTATTTAAAAGTATCTCACAATGAATCATTAATTGTTAAATAATTTTATGTACAAGTATTTATATGGCGATTTTTAATCCATGATAAATAGTATTCCAATTTCTTGAGGTGTAAAAGAAGCTGTTTTCTTGATAAATTTATATTATCCACGTTATTCCTTTGAACAAATTTTTTGAAAAATTCTTTATTCGCGTTTTTACTTCTATATTTCAATATTTCTTCTGTTGTCATTGTTAATAATCTGTGTAATTCTGAAAGTGCAACAGCAACATAGAGATATTCATTCTTCTTATCAGGTCCTTGCATTATTGTATTACCAGCTTCCTTAAAAGCTAATACAGTTTGTTCATCTTGTGATAACCAATTACACTGAAAATAAGTATTTAAATTTTTGTATTACTTGTTTTCTAAGTGTTAAATGTTATAATACTTACATTAGTAATTTTGTGAACAACAGAAGCTATTGCTGATTCTGAATTTTCATAGACTGTATTAAGTTTCATATTATCACTAAGATCAAGAAAGACAATCGTAGCTTCTAATGGACAGTTTAAATAGTCACCATTATGATAGTTCGCCATGTATGCATATGCATACATTACATTTACTACATTAAACTCAATATTTGGAGAAGCTTTCTGTAATTAATAATATATTTGAAGTTTTTCTGCAATTAGATTTAAGTATGTAAATTATTTTGAAGATTACTTGCAATGCCTTAAGTATTGGAACATCTATTAGAGGAGGCAGTTTCAATTGTTGTTCATCATCTTTTTGATCCATATCTTGCACAAGTTTCTTTTTAGTATGATATGTCCACCATGGAATCCATTTAGGTAAAAATTTCTCTACATCACCATTTTTTATCAGAGCTTCAAATTCCTGCTTTTCAGCATCTGTTAATGCAGACCATACTTCATCTGCATTATCTAAATTTATATTATGAAGCCTCCTTTCTAAATCTGGTATCTAAAAAATACAGTAGTTTGAACAAAGATGAAGGAAAGATATTGTTTATAATATTAACATAAATTCAACTCACATCATTGTCATCATCTGAATCAAGTTCTTCTTCTAACTCATCATTATCAATCTCATCATCGCTTGCTAATGCTTCCATATTTTTTATATCTTCCTCATGTACTCTTTTGAGAATTTCTAACATTTTCTTTCTATCCTCTGTGTCTTTTCCGTGAGACTTTATTTCATCTATTACACATTGTTTATAGAAACTTTCTGAACATTCTGAATGTGCTTCTGATTTATAGCAAATAGAGCTGCAATATCTTATTTCACATCGTGGACAAGTATATATACAAGGTCGTACATTACACCTAAAAATTAATAAATAAAGTTATAACATATTTATGCAATTTTATATTGTCAAATACCAATGTGTTTGTAAACACAGTTTGAGGTTAGAAATAAAATACGTACAATTTACAAATATTATCCGTATTAGAACTTGTTCCTTGATAATCCATAGTTTTGTCGTATATTACTCTAAAATTTTAATGTATAATCTATTAACGTTGGCCCATGGGTTATTATCAACTCATTAATTTCATAAATATCAAGCCTGTTACTTAAATATCTATGCTGTATCGTGACATATTCAAATTAAGTATGGAACACAATACAGTGATAAAAATGTTCAATTATATCATTATACAATAAGAAGGGAAGAAAAATAAATATTTTTAAATAATAGAATTTATACACAAAATATTTATTTATATATATTACAGATTAATTTATATTAAATTGGACTTAATCTATGACTTAGGTTTTTTCAACCAAAATACCATTCTTCAATTGTTTGTAATTGAATTCAGGTCCTTTCCTTCTACTTGTCCAAGCTTTAGTCTCTACTTTTGATAATATTTGTTCAGGATTCACAGCTACTTGTTTGCATTTTAACAAATTTGTTTCATCATCCATAGTTGCTTCAATTTTTCTTTTTCTTTGAGGCTTTTCATCTTCTTCTTCAGTCGTTAAAAACTCCACAGAGGAATTCAGTAACTTTATACCATAATTATTGTCTTTGCCTTCTTTCTCATTTATAATACTATTTACTTTCTTTTTTATTTTGATTGATCTGATGGAAAAATTTTCTTACGATTAATATATGACAGATAAATATGTAAAATTTAAAAACTTATATAACATTATTATGTATTAGTTCATTCTGAAGCTGATAGTTTTTTTTGTTAAATTAGTTACGTACTTCTCTATTATTTCATCCAATTTTTTTGCAACAAAACTTTGAAATGTTGGACTCACACCAAAATTGGAAAATGTTTTTTTTTCTTTTAAATCCTTTCTTAATGACACGGGATTTCTCACATGAATGTCTTCTGTCAAATTATCTAAAAATAGAGAATTATTTTAATTTTCTGTGACAAGAAGTAGAAGATGTAAAGCAAAAGAGAAAGTGAGGTTATAATATACTTACTATGTTCATCTGTTTTCTTTGAAACATCTGAATTTTGAAATTTTTCGTTGGAGAAATAGTCATTCTTCAGAAATTGATGATCTATCGCTTCTTTTAATGCATCTTTTGATATTTCATCTTCAGAGCTGCTTGAATCGCCATTATGTTTATTAAACATTGCCATCATAAACGATTCGATACCAATCGACAATCGAATTAAATTAAAATTTCTAAGCTACTCTATGTCTTTTTTTAAAAAAAGATTTCTACTGAATAAATAAATTCAGCGTTTCTTCGTGAGAAAGAAAGATAAACACGAAATCAACTATAAGTTTAATTAACTCATTGCCGAAATTTGTTTATTAGTTAGTAGTTATAAATTTTTGTACAGAATGTGAGTACTTGAAATGCGTGTAAAGATGTTCGTATATTGTACAATTATTCAGTAGGAATAATACCCTTCGTTAGCAATTAGAAACACAAGTCTTAAACATTTCGGTTATTCGAAAGGCATACAGTGGAGGAATAACTAATTACTATGTATTTTAATACAAATTTAAAGCTAACGTAAATTACTAAATATATTTCACATACTTTCCTTTCTTTTTTTTTTTTTTTTTTTTTTTT
>CAJDYZ010001447.1:5253-16991 GCA_903986555.1 Heterotrigona itama
TGAAAATCTTGAGAAGGAAAAATTTCACTGCAAAGCATATTTTTTGATAACCTCAACGTCAATTTTCTTCTTTTTATTATTTGTACTTGTATTATTCGGTACAATTTAGTTTTTTATTTTGCAAATTAATTGGTGATGTGGTACAATTCATCTTCTTTAACGATACGTAAAAAGACCTAGAACTTTTAAATCAAGAAATTCTTATGTTCGAGAGATTGGTAATCTAACAATAAGTTTGATGAGTTGATTCCCATTAGGAGGTTAGGTATTTTTTTGTAGGCGAAATCCAATGAATATTTCAAAAAAAAATTCAATGATAGAACTAACATAAAAAATTGACATATATATACGTAAGTAAATACACGTGTTGTAAAAGAACTAGAAAAACTTAATATGCGTATTTTCATAATGTATGATTTCTCTCTTATTTGCACTGATCCGTTTAAACTGGCCGAATTTACATTTATCTAAATAGAATGAGAACATTTTCAAACACTCGAGAAATCGCAACTCTCTTACCGACTGTTACCGACCGTAATTCTGTAAAATGTAAAGAATCGTGCGAGTTGTTGAAGGTTAGCTTACGTTACACGCGTTCGCCGATTTTAATATGCAATACGAGGTAGATATTTTTAATAAAGGCACGTGGAAACTTCATGAGATGCACGCTACGAAAAAAATCTGAGTTGAAGTCCTTTTCTAATAGGCATCGAATATAGTCGGTATTCGATATCGTAAATTATGGATTGATCTGTTAAAACCGATTACGAGGATAGATCTTTTTTTCCACTTATCGAACAAGTATCAACACTAATGATGCATCTTTAGAAACTCGTCGAAATTCATCAACATTATCCAAGAGAACAGATTAAATTCATCATTCATAAATTATAATTTCTGTCGCGTGTACGTGAAACAAATTAACAAAATAAAACAATAATACTTTACAACGACGAGTAAAGCATCAGTTAGCCATTGATCAAAAGTTCCAAAGTTACATCTTATTAACATTATTCACAGAACCAACGTTTTTCTCCGCAATATTACGCAAGTATGTTTATCAAAGCGGATTTCCTTTGCAACAATTCTATTTAATAAACGGTCTTAATATTCCACGACGTTATTATCTTAAAAGTGTTAATGCTCTTTCACCCCGGAGTCACTCAGTATCGGTAAGGTTAACCGTTTTATCCGCTCGTACACGAAGGTTTTTTCCTTTCCTCGTATACTTTTAAAAATTCTGTTGTATTTATAGAAAACGAAATGTAGCAAGTGCGGCCAATAGATATAGCTGCTGAAACTTCTCGTTGTGAAAAACGCGTGTTCTATGGCCAAAAGACTCCATCGATAAGTCTATCTCTATCGATAAATTAGGTGAGTAGAAAATGCGCGATCATATACACGAGGATAACACATTACGCCGTGACGTAATCACGGAATACCATGCGTACTTTATCAGATGTTCCATTGTAATTCTATTTTGTTTGAACACTTGCCGTTGAGTGTGCATTAAAGGACAATATTGGCGTAACTGCGTTGTTTTTATTTTGTCTAATCTGTGTATCGTTCGCAATGTTGGCTATATATCGAAGACATAAACGAGCTTAAGAGTTTTTATAAGACGCCAGAACTCTTTTCAGACAGGCACACCTCGATCTCTTATGCAACCGTCGGTTGTATTTAGGAACTCGTCGCAGCGCAAACAAAAACATTCTGCTTCGCCCACACGTGCGCGTGGCCACGGGAAACGTGTTTTTTAGTTGAGACAGAAACATGGCTGTCCTGACTACGCGATAACAACAGCATATTCAAACGATTTGTCAGAATAACAGTATTACAAAAACTTCCATGAAACGCGATAAGGATATTCCTAATCGTCGTATAAGATAAATATATTACATGCCTCACTGCAAATATACGCATTAAGCAATGAAACGTATACGATCGTATAATACCACGAATAAGAATCAATTGCATTGCGAACAACGATACTGATTTTTCACATTTCACTCTTGCGAAAATATACACAGAATGATACAATATTTTAAAGTATCACGATAGATTTGGCAATGATACACGCATGGCATCTGTCACCATGTAGTATGGTTATGAATCGAATGAGGAAACTACTGCGCGTACATTTTCTTTTCCTTTCGTCGTATTTGTCTATGCTGCTTTAAAAGTCGCTTACAAGTCAGCTTTGAACTCTCATCTCTGTCTTACTACAGTAGAAATCGTATGGCGCGTTTATATCTTATAACGACTAGCAATAAGTAAAATCCACTTGCATAAAAACATCCGGAGTCAAAAGGTTCGCATAATATAGATTCGTCGTTTGCATAGGGGAAAGATTAGTCGATGATCGAAAACATGCTTGAATAGTACACTATATCAGATTAGATGTATTTATTTATCTAGTGAATGCATATGCATAACACGGCACTTGTCGCAAGCGGTCACCAGAATTCTTATTGTCGAGTTTCTTTTTCTATGGCACTCACCTTTCCTTCTCACTGCGTGTCACCACTCGTCGCTGATACGTACACACCGTTGTAACTTGACGACAAAATTTAACGATCCCCTTGTATTTTCCTTCGATGTCGACCAATATCGTCGCACTCACGCTCGCCGTCAGGCTGGGCCGCGCGGCGCCGCGCCCGGACGAGGCCCGTACGCGTTATTAGACGGCATACGCTCGCTCATACTGGCAGTGACGCCATTTGCACGAATCCGCGTCTGCGACGGACGACTGGCGACTCTGTGCCACACAGCTGACATGGGCGCGCTCGCTTTGGCCAATCAGTGATCGCGGTCGAGAGTAGCGCCGCTTCAGATTCAAACAGATATTCCAATGTTTCCTTTCATTACTTCCACTTTTTTTCAAATTCCGCAGTACTTTCCCCTGTGTTCCTGCAAGTATGTTTACTGTTTATTTAATAAAATCACAATAAAGCAATATTAGATGCAGTCGATAATTTTTAGCAAATTAAAATAGAAACATTGATAAAACACAATAAGCATTTAGAACAATAAGAATGCAAACCAATTATTTTATATTTATTATAATATTATGTTTGATAATCATCAATGTTCTTATGATAAGATCTAATAATTTGAAGTCACTTCTCAAATCGATTATTTGGGAAATGATGTCAAGCTAAGAACTATGTATTAAATTTAAAATATTTTTGCAAGCAATGGCATTAAAACTTAATTTAAAATAAATTATATATTAGATTATATCATTTGATGATAGAACATTATTTTTAATGTATACAAATGTATACAGACGTATACAAATGTAATACAAACGTATAAATTATTGTATATTGCTACAATAAATGAATAGATATCGAAGAATTTCAATCATTCACAATACTTTTTTAGAATAGAATTTTTGTGATTTTTTTAACGATACAATTATCTAAAAATTTCCTTAATATAATTATTTATTTTATTCCATTATATCATTAAGCAACACACACACACACACACACACACACACACACACACATATTATCTTACAATTATTGTTATTTATTTAAATAATAAGAAATTATTAAGAAATGCAAACGCCTGTAATTGTTTATATATGGTCAATCGATAATGTTGAAAGTTACACCGAAATGATACTACGAGTACTTAACCACGAATGTTAGATCTATACTATATTTTATCTATGGTATAATGTTAAATTCATAAATTTATAATAATGTATGATTATGATTCCCACATGCTTGGCCAAAGTTTCAATTTGAAGGTTAAACTTTCATCATTATATTCATATATTCGCATATTCATATACGTATAATGTATAACTTATAATGCAATAATCACTTACTTATAACCACTTTTTATTAAAAGCTCCTAATTTGTATACAATATTGTAATTATATACAACACAAATATCTGAAACTATGAAAGAAGAAACATTAAAAGGTTGGCATCTGATATGGTGGTTATTTAAATTGTTTGGATTTCCTATCACTATTCCATGGTTGATATATCATTTCTTTGATATAATGCAACAAAAAAGAAGAAAAAATATGCTTCGTGGAAAGGTAAAAAGTAGTAAATTGCTTGAATATTTGTATTTTATAAATATTGAAAGTAATCAATACTTATATTTTAACTAACATTTTAGGTTGTGATAATAACTGGGGCCAGTTCTGGATTAGGAGAAGCATTGGCACATGTTTTCTATGACATTGGTTGTAAACTTATTTTGATCTCCAGAAGGAAAGAGGAATTGGAAAGAGTGAAAAATGACTTAATGAATACTCACGTTGTATGTATCCATTGATAAATATTTTTCTTTTAAATTCATTATTAGCAATTTGGTTTTATTTCAGACAATACCAACTTACCCTCCAGTAATTTTACCATTAGATATAACTAATATTAATTCTCTACAAAATGAAGTCGCAAAAATAATAGATATCCATGGAAAAATTGATATTTTGATTAATAATGCTGGCACTGCTTACAGAGGTGAAATTATTAATACTAATATGGATGTAAATATAAAAATAATGCTTACAAATTACTTCGCTCAAATTGCGTTAGCAAAAGGTAATCAGATAATTTTAATGTAATGAAACTTATTTATTCTTTATTAAAAAAATTGTTTTATAGCTGTTCTTCCATACATGATACAGCAACAGTCGGGCCACATAGTATGTATTAGTAGCATTCAAGGCAAAATTTCGATTCCATTAAGGTTGAAATATTTTATATTTAAATATTCTTCAAAACATGCCTGGAAAAATTTTAATTTTTTTTTTCATTAATATGACAGGTCTGCATATGCAGCTTCTAAATATGCATTACAAGCATGGTGTGATTGCTGCAGAGCAGAATTGCATGAAAAAAATATAAAAGTTACAGTTATTAGTCCTGGTTATATAAGAACTTCTTTTTCATTGAATGCATTAACAGAAAATGGACAAATTTATGGAGGTTTGTAATAAAAAGATTTGATTAATTTTAGCAAAAAATAATTATATGTATAAATACTATTATTACAGTAATGGATAAAACTACACAAGAGGGATATGACCCAAAATATGCAGCACATTGTATCTTAAAAGCAGTATTGAAAGAAAAAAAAGATGTATTAATAGCACCATTTATTCCAAAACTTGCAGTTTATATACGCACTTTATGCCCATCATTATATTTTTGGATAATGCAAAGGCAATTTAAGAAATCAAAGGCAAAGATATCATAATATTCAATTATAATAATTTATCATAACATAATTACAATAAATGGCCAATTATTTGTTATTTGTTATAAAATATTTTGTTTTTATCTTTATATTATTTTTTGTTGTTAAGTTGTAATTAAAATGAAATATAAATGACTAATATATATTATAGTATATAATAAATTAAATTTTATGCAAAAGTAATAGTATTTTTAAAAATAATGCAATAATTTTATAAAATACATTAGACAAAATTATATCCAAATTATATTTTATTATTATGTCACTCAGTAGCAGAATATGTTTACATTATATACATTTTAATACTACAAACTTTTTATTGGAATTTAGATTGAAGCACATTAAAATATATGTGTCATCTAAAACTTAAAAAGTTATGGAATATATAAAAATAATAAGTTATTGAATTTTTGTCTTATAAATATAATAGAAGTTGTAAAATATAAACATACAGAAAAATATTTGCATAAATTTTAAGTAAAAAAATAAATGCTTGGAAATGCAGAGAAACCAAAACCTTTTAAGTTAGAAATGACACAGAACAATAAATTTACCTAACACCATTCATCAAATATATCTTTATCCATAGTAAATATTTATTGCATATTCTCTCGTATGTTACAACTATGAAATATCAATTGTACCATAACAAATATTTGGCTAATAACTGAAACATTTAAAGTGTGATGTATAATGTACAGTGGTTGATACAAACTCTGTTGTCATGGCAGAATTATTAACAGTTATTTAAGCTTTTGTTATTTATCAGTGATGTTTTGTTAATAAGAACTAATTGACATTAATTAAAAGAAAGTACAAATACTTTTCACATCAATATAGCAAAGTATGTGTTTGTATTGCGCATAAAACATATGTAATTCCTATTTTATTCTGTATTTATTGGTACAAACATTATGTGAAGATAGTTAAACTCTTAGATTCTATGTAAAATGTTTTGGACTGTTGATTTTATTTCTTTTTCCATTTTGTTATTTCCTGTATTATAGACTTTTTAAAATATTAAAACAAAGTAGATAAGTATTAAAAAACACACATTAATTGAAATAAATCTTTTTTTTATGTTAAGGAAAAATAAATATATCAAGAGCTTTTTAAAGTAGTATAGATTTTCTTACTTACGATGTAAATAGCAACTTTTGTGTTAGGTTTACTACATGGTCATACAGTTATAGAATATGTTGATGTATTTACAAATAGTTGCAAGAATTTTTGACACATTATTCAACTCAAAATTTTTCTAAAAATTTCTTATATTGTAATATTTATCATTACTTACAGGAATGTTTGTGACGCTTATTTTTGATATTCCATATAATATGATGAATGTTATGTAATTAACAAAATTTCTGTATATTACACTAACTAAGATGTTTATCAAATAATGTTACAATTGAAGTTATACTTTTTTAAAAAATGTTTTTTTTTTCATGTAGTGGGCTGTATCATTGGGTGAGAAAATCTAGGCAACATTCTCTTTAATATATCATATGCAGTGTATTCTATCTACTTTATTTACAATCTAAAAATATATAGTTCTAAGTCCAACTTTCCAGGTGTATGGTTGCAATTTTGCATAAATCTAACACTTACATCAGTAGTTGTATCACGCAAATAATTGCGTGAATATGATTGTGTCTTTTTTGTGTTAATATTAACCGTGATAGAATCAACAAGATGGAGATCATAGAGTAACAATGTGGAGCTAATAAGTATCATGTTTTAGATTTAAAGTGATTTTAGAAGATGCGTCACTTTGTTTTATTACATATTCTCCTTTTATTATAAAATCAGCATCCACCTGATGAGGTAGTGTCAAAACGTAAAAGAAATACAAACAAAAATAGACTTGTGTGACTCGACAATCCCCACTAATATACATGAAATTGTAATTCACAAATTTCTATGCTAGGCCTTATTATGATTATCATCTGGCCTACCTTACTGTTTTTTTACAACTCAGATTCTTTCTTTCCTGATAGTAAAACATTTCATTTAAATGCTTGATAAACTCTCCATGCACTGATACCCAGAGCTACCAATGTAATAGTTGTATGAAGAATTCTTCTTCTTGTGTCATCTTTTCTTACAAGAAATGTTGGAGAAGATGGTCCTAAAACAGCTAACAATTCTACATGTGGTAATTTGCTCGTGTCAGTCTCTACTTGATATTGGCAACAGGGATCAAACTGCCAAGAAACAGTATAAAGTCCACAGGATATAACAGATATAAAACCTAATGGGCCACAAATATATGGCTGATCACCCCAAATTAGACCTGTACAATACACAATAACATATTTTACACATAGTATAATACTTTAATATACATATTATGGAAAATAAGTCGTAAAAACCTGTGGTTATGGCAGCAAGACCAGATACAGCTGCAGTCTTATGAAGACAATTTCCTACTGCTATCCACCTGGAGGTTTCATCACCTAATTTGGATGGTTCAATAATAATTAAACTGCATTCAGATTCTAATGCTCTTTCTAGTTCATATTCAAACGTCTCATGTGCGTTTTCATTATCGTATACTTCTTTGATAATGGCAACATTTGAAATTTCTTCTCTGAAAAAAAATTTACACTTAATTGTCAAATAAATACAGTAAATAAGTAAATACAATATTTATATAAATTATTTAAACATACAACATTTTTATTTAAAGTATTGTCGTTTTGGTTATAAGAACACGTACAAACTCTACTCCGGTAAAATTGGTAAAACTAAAGCAGCTCTATATAACAACTGTGTAAATTAAATCAAATAATGTGACCCTTATCACAAATTAAATTTTTTTGTCTGTTATGTAAGATGTTGATTGTTCAACTAATCAACATTCCATTTGTTTGAATACAAACACTTTTGTAACAGAACAGTAAACTTAGTTTTAATGTCATACGTTTAAATATATATATATATATTTTTCTTTTTTTTGAAATCCAACAATCTTTGAGAAATTAATATATATTTTAAGAATTGAGAAATATTATACTAAATTGACAGGAGGTGCAAAAAATTTATGAAAAGAATAAATATGATATATAAATATAATGAATCTTTGTAATGAAATCATCTCTAATTTTGCTACGGAACTGAATTTACGGGTTAATGAAACATTCATGGACATCTAGTAGAGATTATGAAAGATTAATTTCTTGAATTTCAGGATGTGAATGTGAGGTTAATTTCATTTCAAAATAAGTATTATGTTATTGTATTATATTAGGATATGTATGTTAGTGCTAATTAGAAGTATCAAATTTTATATAAAAAGCCGAAAATAATTTAGTCAACGAACCTGTCACCAGCTTCATCTACCATCTTTACAGTCAGTCTTCCAAACACTGGAACGTTGGTCAGAATGAACCGGAAAAGGAATCTCGAATATCGAACCGGATACGAAAATCAGCTGATTCGATTTAAGTCTTCGCATGAGTCAAGTCGTAGCTTGCTTCTTAAACTTGTTCAAACGTGTTTCTGCATGAAAGTGGCAAATATATTTTTATTTACCGCAGTACATGACTATGTTTGAAGAGGAGAAGAAATATTATCTTCTAGAAAGGTATTTATAATAATTTGAATATCTCTAGGAAAGTAACATTTCACGAAATACAATGTATTATATATCAATCGTAAATATCCTCGTCAATTGTATATTTATAAATTATTATAAATTGTGGTAGATGATACATAAAATATTTTAGTACAAAGTTTCATAAAACTCTTTATATCTAAGAGTTGGCGTTTATTTCAAGTATCAGTGTTTCAGTCGAAATTTGTGTTTGGAAGAATTCTAGATAATGAAGATGAAAAATATCGACCATTGTTTCACAATTAAATTACGAATGTTCGCGACAATACATATTTTTATAAATATAACTAAATAAATGAGGAGAGATTGGATATTTTATATATTTGGATTTGGCTTTACTTTTAATGTTTTTACTTTTCTACGGTACAATTTTCCGTGAACAATCGTAGTCGGAGCCTTCTTGCAGAATAATTTACCAACTAGTACGTATTAATAAATTGGTTTGTGTTACGGAAATAAGTTTAATAATAAACCAAATGAAATTTTACATCTAATCGAACTGTACAGGTTTTTGTGCGAGACATTTGATCGTCTTATTTGAAAATAAAATCGTAAAATCGTAAAATTACGAAAGAAGCGCAGTTTACTAATATTGATAATTGATAAATTATTCTACGGGTGAATCATGGTCACGGGGGATTGAAAGAAAATAGATAAAAGAAAAACGGCGAAATGATTATTTCTTAGAAATTCTTACGCCGCGCCGTGGCGCTCTATTCCAGCGGCCGAACGAAGGACTAGTTTGGCGCTGGCGTAGTCTTGTAGCCGAAAGGGCGTGCTACGGTCGATCGAGCGAGAGTAAGCGCTGCGGACGGCATAGAGGCCGAGTTAAACGGGCCAGATCGCAGATGGACGTCCGCGGGAGCGTTCTGTCATGGAGAGCACAACGCAATGTGTCGTAAGTGTGCTCGAGTATCGTCGTCGTGCTCGTTGCCGTAGTCGTCGCGTGTGTTGCGTTTCGGTCCGCGCGCGTATCAACGGATTATCGCAGTGACAGTCGATGCAGTATAAGCGTACGTAAGGATCGTGGTGCTCCTGGTGCTCTTGGTCCGTATATCGTGGACTCTGGGCAATCGAATAATTACATCTCAGTCTCGTCTTTACACGATCCAAGACGAGTTTCGATCGTATGAAAAGAACGAGTGGTCGAGTCTTTCGCTCGATTGAATGACCGTACGCTGTATCGCGCACTTTTATCGTGTGTGCGATTGACAGTTCGATTGGTCGAACGATCGATAGATCGGTGCTGTGACATGTTAACTGCGGTGCGTACTATTGTGTCGAATAATAGATTCGTGCGATTCGGAGTATAATGCGTATAATCCACGTGCTCGCATTGAACGGCGTACGGCTCTATTCAAGGGAAACATTGTCAACAAGTTGATTGGGTTGCGAGGGTCGATATCTCGTCTCCGTTCTGCGTGAGCATAAACGCACTGTAAACATACAAGCGTTTGTATACATTACGAAACTCGGAGCTGAACGAAACAGAGCCGAGCACGTATATACTGTTGGTCGAACCGTATGTAAACAACGAGCAGAGAAGCGTATCGGAGTTTCTTCCGGTTATGGAGTACAACCATCGCGAGAGAGCGTAATACTATTCGTACATTGGCGCCGATTCGCGCACAGTTTACTCTCTTCGTCTAAGCAAGCAGTATATCGTTTCGATGTACAGTCGACTCTCGATTCTGTCTCGACCTAACTGCACGCGAGATACCCAACGAACGAAATTGACGAAACATATCGAAACGTTGCCAGTTGTCGATTGCTCTGTAAGTGGTGATCTTCACGCGAAACGAGAATACGAAATCCTGTTAACTCGATCCGTTAAACGTAACGGACACGCGGAAAGTGGCCGCTGGGGACTGACTCGAGGTCGGTGGTGGAGCGCGTTTTCTATAAAAACCGAAATTGTATATAAATCGTACGAGTTGAAATAAATGAGATAAATTGATAGCAAAGTAAAACATAACATTGCCCTTCGATGAAACTCGTGTCAATGTATGGAAGAGAGAACTTTGGGCAATCGTGTTTGGGAGTTTCGTGCTTCTCGAGCAATCGATATAAATCGATTTTTATCGCTCGGATTCGTTACGTTTGATTTATGCGCAGTTGGTTTGTGCGCATTTAGTCGGTGTTTAGTTGACGCGTTCGCTCGTCGCGTTCTCGGTGCTTGTGAACGACGGGTGAACGAAAAGGGTGAAGGAAATAAAAAGGAAAAAGAGGGCGAGAGACGAACGATGGTGCTGTCCGGTCGTCGTGGTTAATTCGCACGTGTCGCGATGTCGGGCGGCACGGCGGGCGTCCGTGGCACCGGCGCCGAGTGCAGGAAGTTCGCGCCGAACATATTCAACAAGAGCAAGTGCAGCAGCTGCTTCAAGCAGAAGGAGGAGCACAGCGCGGAGGCTCTGGAATGCAACAGGGTGAGTTTTGCTTGATGGACTCTCTATCTCTTTCCATCTCTGTCTCTTTCTTCTTCCCTGCGTGCGTCTGCCTGTCTCGCTCGCTCTCGTACTCGCTATCTCTCTCTATCTGTCTATCCTACTCTGTCTTTGGTCTATCCTCTCTTTCTAACGTACGGTTGCGTACGTGTCTCCGTCTCGCTCCGTCTCACGCGTGCGTACACGGTTCGTCGCGAGCCGGCATTTTCTCTTTCTTGCTCGCCCTCGAATTCCGTGCCGTGATCGGCACCAGGCAGAAGGACGAAGGTCCTGACGGTCAGGACGTCGATGTTATGTAAGATGAGCATGCACGGTGAACGCGATTAGTCCACGGAACGACCATCGGTTTTCAACCCCAGACATCCGTGCAGCCTCTCTTTTCAGGCTTTCGTCGCGGCAATGTAGCGGCTCGTTCCTCACGATTCCACTGCAGACGTTTTTTTTT
>CAJDYZ010001471.1:21803-34647 GCA_903986555.1 Heterotrigona itama
GAGTCCCTCTACAATTGCACGCTGTCCAATCAAACAACCGATTCACTCTCCGTGGAATGTTGCGTTGGTTTCGACGGTGGTCAACCGCAGCACTTCCTTCTTGAAGTCTTTGATCGGCACACAGGGATATTGCAAGCGAATATTACGTCCAAGGAGAATGCTGCTTTCACTGTTTATGGTTTAGGATCTGGCAGAATTCTCAACATGGTCTTATACGCCGTAAACGCGAAAGGAAGAAGCGAGCCGACTTTGTTAGAAGGATTTACATTAAAGATCGCTGAGAAGCAAACTGGTAAATGATGTCATGTGTTTGCTTGCATTATCTCGGATTCTCTCGCCTCTTTAATAGATACACTTTGAATGATGTAACAATGAATAAAAAGTATAACAATAAGAATACGAAAAATGACTCACGGCTTCGTGATCATATTAACGTACGTATTTTGTTCACAGGTATACCAGTGCCATTCGAAATTACTCCATTATTGGGAAGCCTGATCGGAGTAGTATTCGCATTGCTTTTCGTTACTATTACCATTCTAGTGGCTATGAAAATTAGAAACGAACGGAGAGCTCAAAGACCGAGTGATCTACCACTGAAGAAGAGCACCGCACCGAGTTCCGAGGATTTGTACGATACCGACGACAGGAATCCGGATGTCGTACCAATAAATAAAGGTGTATAATATCGTAGTATATTTACTTGAATATCTATGCGTTAAAGATCATCAATTCGTAGAATAGAAGTTTCTACTTTTTCTAAATTTCTTAAGACATTTCTCTGGTACAACAAGTGAATATAATAATAATGACGAATGATAAATTTAAAGGTTCAGATTACCAATTGACGGGATCAATATCCGGCACTCCTATGGCCACACAGAATACACCAGATGGACTTCCATCAACTTCGCTTTCTATACAACAGGTGACTCACCTACAAGGATTGTCACCATATTCGCACGAATATAATAATTATCCAGCATTATCGGTAAGTTATTATATTAGTTCTAGTACTTTAGTTTGGCTGGACTCTTTTAATAAGAAGTAAATTATCTTTTCTTCCCATTTTTTGTAGAGTAATCAATTGTATTTACAGTAACTGAACAGAACCTTATTTTACGCGAGAAGACAAGTATTAAGAATTAGATTTTAAGACACAGGCACTGGAACCACTTCGAAATATTATTCAATTCTTTTTCGTACTTTTATTTTTCAAATTTTCAAAGTTGTTCTTCGATTCTTTTCGAGATCGTACGATGCGAATTGCGAATAGCAGTAAAACAAATCCAATGATACGTAGCATTAAAATTGCAATGGAAATGAACTAGAAACATGTTGCCAGGAAGAATTTATCAATAAGACCTGATATATTTCTTCTTGTGATGCCATGTTGAAGATAACGTTCTTCCTTTACTTCTGATTATCAAGTTGATATCAGTTTGAATGGTACCAACTTGCTCATCAGTTTTGTTAAATTGTTGAGTCGCATGTAGCGACTCCCAACACTGAGATGGGTCTCAACTTTTGCGACTAAAGCTAGTCATTGGGTTTATGATGCGGCAATTGCTACAAAGAAATTTGCTTCTTTCCAACGAGTTGCAAACCTCGCTCAGCTTTTAATTTCATGTAAATTAAAAGATAAAGTTTGTCCAAGGATAGTACGCATTAATCTCCACATCATAAATCCGATATGCAAACAGCTTTAACAATGATACTTTGATACTTCGTCATGTTCAATTTGTTACTTCTGAGAATACGTGTCCATGAAATATTTACGTAATGAACATTTGTATAAAACTGACGATTCAAAGAGTACAAATGATACAGAAAAATTGAATAATATCATCGTTGAGCCTCAGTTATCATTTAGGAAGTGATTTATTTCTATCTCTGCCCCTCTTTATTCCTCTTCTCATCTTAATGATTTCCGTGACTCGAGGTAATTGTTCAAACAAATAAATTTTTAACAGCAGATTATATGGATAAATTCCTTAATTTGTGAAATTATATAGTAACTTTGTGCTTTCTCTTTTCCTTTTTTTTTTTTTTTTGCTTTTTAAGTAATTTCATTCTGATCTTTTTCAGTTGTCAGACGAAGTAACGTACGCTGAACTATGTCTGACGCGTCCATCAACATTATCAACGTTAGTAAATGACACGAAATTGATTGGTGGAAGTGGAATTGGCAATTTAAGTACACTCGAAGGTTATAGTAGTGAGGTGATCGTAGGTGGTAAGCCATGCACGAGGGAAGCTACGATTTATGCTTGCATAGATCACAATGCAAGGCCGTTGAAGATCGATCCTCCATCTACTTCGCCGTTCACATTGGCAACCCTGTCGACAAGAAGTACATTCCAGGACTGTAATGTTTCGACGATGAATAGCAAACACCCGACAAGAGAAATTGTTACGGTGCGTACACCGTTAATATCAACCCAGGAGAGTTGTGTATAGGGATGCGATCCTGACGCGCTAAATATCAACGAATATTACGTTTGATTCGACGTGCGCGTCTAGTTATTAAATGTGGTTCTTCAACCATTTGTGCTATAATGAAACGTACATATATGCTATTTGATATGCGACAAATGTGTAAAGTAGTTAACGAAATTAATGTCAGGTGGACTGATCAATCATTAATTGTCAAATATTAATACGGTAGCGAAAGAATACAAAGGAACGACGAGTCCTCTTAATATATTAATAATAAAAGCGTGATATTAATGTTAATCTACAAATTGTTCAAGGATATTGATAAGTTAAAGTTAAATTTGGTCGATAAGACTGATTTGAATGTTACGTAATCTTTCATCTACCGAGTGCCCATTATCGCAAGCAACTAAATTGTTTCCCTTGTGAACTATGAGAATGAAAAAGTATTTGTGGCTGCATGATTTAAGGACGAATTTTTAATACCAGATGGAACAGATGCAATCAAGCTCATTGAAACCATAATCAATTAACCAAAATATAAAAAATCAAAATTATATCAATTCTCAACTTTTGAGTGAAATTAATATATGTTACATCTTTCTCGTTATAAATACCAATTGCCATTTTTCCATCCAAGGTCCATATTTGTCGAATAACTATGGCGTTGCGTGTAATACATCAAACTTGCACTTGAAAATGAAGTTTCATAAGTAATCTTTATCCGAGATATCTTGATTTACTATTCATCATTATCTGATGATGGAAACTCACAGTATTGTACAAAAGAATGTTAATAACATCAGAATTATTATTCAGACAATCTAAAATCCTAAAATGAATACTATGCAAAAATACCTCGAATCATGCAACCTTCCAATCATTTTTTTACATCTTTAATAACAATAAAAAACTTAAGTGTTCATGAGTTGGACATTACTGTGTATATATCTTCATATTACTTAATTTGTTATACCAGTATAACTATTAAGACAGAATTTCAGAAAAACGTTTAACAATTTAATATATGTAATATTGGTTTATTTTAATAGGATTTAATGAATTTTCAGCGGAACTGAAAAATTCAATAAAACTGATTAATCAAAACTGGGATCATAAAATGATTTGATATTTAAACATGTTATAAGTATTATTTTTAATGTTCACGCATATGTGTACCGTTTAATATAAATAGCATTAACAAATTTTTATTTTAACTCGAATTTGATGTGGCAACACTAACATGTTCATGAAAAATGTGTATTATAAAAAGAGCGTAAAAGTATATGGTAAAAGTTGGAGTGTGGCCAGAATATATGAATTGTTTTGTACTGATTTATTCGCGTTTATAATTAATATCTATGTATATATATTATATATATATATAGTATAATTTTTAAATTTTTAAATATATATAGTATAATTTTTAAATTTTTCTCATACCTCATACTTTTACAAACACATTTATAAACGAACAATGCTTTTACTATGTTTACATGTACCAAATTTTATTTTAAGTTTATTAACTATTGCATAAATTTTCTATTTTCTATTACTATATTCTGTGTATCTCTGCTTTTGATATATGTGTACATTAGAATGGTTTTTGAAGAAAAAGAAAATTTTCTAATCCTATGTTTTTGGCCTTCACCCTGTGAATAATTTAAATCCATGACAAAATAATATGTTTAATCAATCAACTTAATTGAATAACGTGGAAAAATACCTCAAGGACCTTATAGTTTTACATATAAAATTCCATGAGCTCAACTGTTCTTCCAAGTTTTTCAATTGTCGAACTGCTTTGAATTTGCTATTTTTGAAAGTAAAGTATATAAAATAGATATGCAAATATAAAATTAAAAAACTTACCAAATAATATTAATTTATGTATAATTTGTGATTCTTCGTTGAAATATGTATGTTATCAGATTTAATGCTCAAAAACTAAGTACCTGTTCTAAATTACTCAACAGTTACTTCTATCTTCAAAATAACAAATGTTCCAATCTTATCTAATAACAGTTTATAAATATCAATTTTTATATATTGAATTGATGAATTTATAGGGACCAAAGTATTTTATGTATGTATTTCTTGTATTTTCATTTACTAGTCAATTTTTACTATTTAGAATAATAATATTTTATCCCATATTCAATAAATATCTTGAAATATTGGAAAAATTTCTCTAGCTTGCTACTCCCCATATAATGGAGAATGAAAGAAAGAAAAATGAGATGTTGCAAATTACGTATATTAAAATTATTAATTGTGAGCTATTACTCAATTCAGAGCAGCTTTTACTAATATTTTTTTAAATATTAGAAATTTTGCTAGATATATGAAGGATTTTATGTGTAAAACTTCAAGACTTAGAAGGTACGATTTTTCAGCACGCATTATCTATTATTACATACATTATTTTTTTACGAATTGAGTTTATTATGATAGTACACAAACAAGATATTTCTGTGTCGGTACTCAAAAATTCAAAATTCGATCGATAAGAACTGTCTGAATGTATATAATTCAAATATCTATGCTTCTTTTGAAATGTTTGCACAATGAACTCATTTGTAAATATGTAATAAGAATAATATTAGAATGAAAACTCTGTAAAAAATAAATGATAAGAACGTTTCGTAGCTTTTCCTTAATTCTCGAGGTAGAATCTGATACCCAGGTTTTCTTAAACCCTTAAACCTTTAATTTTAGAATTTTCATTTATCAGTTCTTCTTGTATGTTTTAGAAATACAAATAGTCAAAATTTTAATTTTTACAAATAAATAATACCTTTTTCATATCTTTTCCAATTCGACCATTCAATTTACTTCAAGTTGTGCTGTCTACATTTCTTCGATAAAGATAGGATAAAAACATTCTTATTTTCCAAATCTTTCTTCAAGCCAACTTTCCTTCAAGCAAACTTGAAAATATTTTATAAGAGAGCGACGAAGAAAAATGTTTTCAGTATGTAACAATGAATACGACAATAAATAATTTTTTGAATATTTTTTGGGAGAAATAACTCTGGAGTTATCCAATAAGGACACCCTTCCTAGTTTCTATTATTTTTAATAAAATATGTAACATCATTGACTAATGGGATAGTTATTTCCTCATCGAAAATTACATATTTCTTGAATTGAATCTGGCGACATTATTTCAAGCAAACATACATATGTATGTATATACAATAATCGTAATAAATAAATGCGAATTTAGTAGATATTATATATGAAGCTCCATCTTCGTATAGTGTGATTTTTCAAAAGTGCATCATTTTTTAATGAATCTGTACGATTGTTTTTTCTACGATTGAATTTTCTCTACGTATTATTCTGAATAATAATAATTTGTAATTCCAAACTTAGATTTTTATACGTAGAATACATTTATTTTAAACTATGTATACGTTCATTTTTGTATATAGAAGCATTTGGTAGAAAAGTAAAACTCTCTAAATTGTAATTATAATTATTTCGCCTGAAAATGTCGAAGTTGATTGACTGAGTTTTGAATGACGCGCGTGAAATATTTTAATTTTGCGCGCCACAAATGAACTACAGAATGTAAATGGCTGCCCTCTACTGACGTTTACGTCAGCCAATAGGAAAGCGGCTGGATGGGACACGCCATCATGGCGGAAATCATAGTGTCAAGATTCTTTTGACAGGTGCGAAATTCGATAGTGCGTAACATTTATTGTCATTCTACTACCTTCTACAAACTACTATCAGGTTCGTTTAACTAATATATTATTATTTAATACATTTTGAAGTAGTATCACAATGATATTGAATTACTTTACGAACTTTATTTGTTCAGCTCTTTACATAGGTTAGCTACGTAGTTGTTAGATTTATCAGTATCACATGTCAAGAGTTTTTGAGGCAGAATCTGAGTGCAAATCACTTTGAAAGAACATCTGGATTGTTGATATGTTAGTAACGTTTGATTTATTATTTTAGTATGTTATATTATTATTATTTTAGTTAGTAATTTGGTTAGTAACGTTTGATTTATTTTTTCATTCACATTATTTATTAGTATCAGATGTAGAGTTTTTAAGACACAATTTGAGATTATATAATGTATTACTTTGATATTATTAATTCTGAGTTAAAGTTTTTAGTTTTCATACGTATAGATTGCTAATTGGATGCCGAAATCACTTTGAAAGAACATCTCAATCATTGCTGTGTAAATGTGGTACGTTAACGTGTGATTTATTTTATTCATATTATTATTTTGTGTTACTTCATTGATATTATTATCTTATATTTGATGACTGACTTTATCTACAGGTTGACATCGAGGAACAACAAGGGACGTCAGAGGGACCACGAAGGATGTCGAAGGATATCAAGGAACATCGAGAGACATCAAGGAACATAAGGGACATCGAATGACTTCGAATGTATAATTGCTTCGCAACTGTATGTACAATTGTACCATTATTGTGTAACACTTGCATAACTTTGACGAATATTTCCCAATTATTCCCAAATACGTGACAAAGTATGTTCGCGTGTTCTTACAACAATTTCTGGTTCCATCGAGTAGGAGTATGCTCAAAGCCTTGAGCTGCTCGGCTTTGCTCTTTTGGCTCCTCCGGGAGTGTCCTGCAACGGAGCTAGAGATATTTGGGCGCTCGATAGTACGTACTTTTGAGCGATGGTGAGTTTTCTGTTCGTTCCAGTTGCGTCACGAACTTTCCTTTCTATTCGCGTTTGAAATGAAAGACATCGGTGTCTCACGCTAGTAAAGATATATAATTTGACATGTCGAGTCGAATGCGTGCACACCTCCTTTGAGAGTAATTTTCCTCAGTCGTTTCAATTTGGGCAAGTGTGTCAGTATGAAGGTACCAGACACGCTCAGCTTCTTCAGTGACAATCCGCCTTCATACAACGATACCTGCCATATTCTTTCGCCAGAAGAAGACCTGCCAGTCACGTGGAACTTCTTCAGCGATACTTCACCGGACATTTCATCTTTGCGAAGCAACATCTGCCACATTGCGCTGGACGAACACCTGCCAATCACGGGCAGCAACCTCATACCATTTCGTACAATCAACGACCGTCACAGAACATCTCACAAGAGTATTACTAAGCGACCACGAACACCATCGACCCAATCACTACATTTCCACACCTCATTTTAATCGCTCCACTCTCAACAGGAAGTTATATGCTACAAAATTACCCATTGAGATATTCCATTATTGAGAATAGGTGTTCCTATGCAATAAAAACCTAATTATAAGGAACCTCTTCCCAATTTATTGATATCCAGCGTTCAAAGAAATTCTGAACCGTAACATCTAATGTAACCTTCGAAGAACAATTGTCAATAGACACTTAGGTGACACAAGGTTATAGTTTTATTACCATTATTGTTAAGGATCAATGTTTCTTATTACTCCGAAATCCCAATCAGCAAGCTTCAACCATCGCATAAAGTATCCAACCGACACGAGGCACAAAGCACCCATCCAACCTTTGGACAACAATTCTTGGAAAATATCACCAATCGATGTGAAGTTACTCTGTACAATCTCACCATCAATCATTCTCCACCATTCCAACGGAACGTGGGGAAAGTTATCGCGTAATATTAGTCATGAAAAAATAAAAATTAACAATATTAATAATTTGGTTATATTAAAAATTTTCGAATTACAAATGAGATTGGTATTTAAAATCGAGAATCATTCACAATAAATTAAACAGTCTTCGAATATTTTATTCATGGTGGCTAGAACAGGCTCGTAGAATCACGGCCAACATTATTTATTTCTGTTTCTAATTTATTAGTAATTGTACAAATATCACACACGCATCAAACTTTTTATATCAAACTTTGTAAAACTTAGAATAATAGTTACATAATCGATAAAAAGCAATGAAAATATACTTTTGACTTTAATAGTCATAAAATACAGTATGTATATTACTTTATTGAATTTTTATAATAACATTGTAACGCGCCGCAGATTGTGTTACAGAGGTAGATATTTTATAATATAATGACAACTTATACAACCGGTGTATTAACATGAGAATGTGGAAGTTGGACGGAGTGATGTAAAGCGGGCAGTGATAACAAATGTCCGCGTTCCATTTCATTTATTTCTTGCTGTTCGGTTCCTCCTATTGAACCAGTGGAACGTGCCAGACTGTTACGTTGTCTGCACAAATACGGTGTTTCTCCTGGCGATGGAGTTTCACGACCCTGTAAGAAACACATTACATTATATTACATTGTTACAAGAAAGTGAATCTTTAATTTAAAAATTAAAACATTCGATTTAAAAATTATCAAAAAATGATAAAATGAATTGAAATAACTTATAAACAATTAAAGATAAGGGCAAAAATTTAAAGATAAATTGCTGTATGAAATATCTTTCATCAAATACGGCCAAATAAGTCTGAAGTATATGTATTACTGGTTCATGGAAAGTCTGCAGTTTATAAGTTGTTTAGACGGATAATTACAAATTGTTGAATTGGACATGGTGAAGGTAAATCTTCGTCAGCTCATTCATTGACTTGTATAATTGGAGCTTGTACTGTTAATACATCAGAAATTAATATCTTTCATAGTACAAACTTGAACTTGTATTAATTATAATTATAATAATCTAATATAATATATAATATCAAAATAACTTAAAATAAGATGGTTATGAAAAAAAGAAATTTTTAAATAAAATAATATTAAATTGTATGTGATCGTCCGAAGAAATTATACAAATTTAAACACAACTGTCGCCAGATCATTAATCATTAAGTATTATATTGTAAGTATTTAGTATTGAATATTTCAATATTTTTTAACAAGGCCAAGACTATTTTTTGTTAAATTTTTGTAACTTTCACCATAATAGAAATTCTTTTGAAAAATTATTTCGAAAATCCAAAGATTAAATTTTTTAAGGTAGATTATTTTTTACTACAGAGGCTGATGCTGAGTTCTTGGATGACTAAGTAGAAGCGAAAAAAGAAAAAATAATTAAAAATAATCCTATTAAATTTATTAATGCTTGAATTAGAAAATTTTCTTTGAATATTCATAGATATCCTTGCACTTGATATTATATTACACTTTCAAGAATGATTTTTCTTCATTTGCACAAAGTAGCTTATTATATATGAACAATTATGACTTCAGTGCATCCTATCAATCAATTGCACAACACTGGGACGATCAAGCATAAACAACAAATAACAGTTACCTATAACTGTATTTGAATCTGATTTAATAGCTTCTATGCATCGCCCAAGACATTTTGATTTAGGGGAAGCAGAAGGGGAATTTGTATCTCTCTTCCAATTATACTGCGGAAGCGAAGGGGCAAATTTTAAGTCAATCGATTACTTGTTCAAACGTAATATACATACTTGCTTAGAAGGTCCGCAACATGTTGCATGATTACAAGGCTTGTCAGTCTTTGGACAATCTAGTACACAATCTTCAGTTGGTGTTTCCTTGACCTCGCTATTAGAATGGTACTAGAATATTAAGAATTAGAATTTTAATGTTATGTTCAATATCATATAGAATTTTATGCTATAATACGCTTGTCCTTTGATCAATATTTTGATAGTTACTCTTGGGAACATTTTCAAATTTTATATCGATTGAAAATTGGCCTTGAGAATTTTTATCTTCGGGTAAATGGTCGAAAAATGTTTATATGTGTGATATATAAATTACTTACGTCAATAAATTCTGGCTGAATTGTAGTAGAGTGTATGCCCTCATTATGAAAAAATTCTTTTACTTGCTCTGCAATTTTCATGTATTCTGACAAATTCCTACATCTTATATGCGCTGAAGCGATAATACGATCACCAGCTAATTGCCACACATGAAATTCATGTACAGCCAAAACGCCATCAACATTTTCTAGTAAACGTTGTTGAATGGCATCCACCTAGAATAACATATTTTAATTAGATATGTCGCAGTTGAACGATATATAATAGTAGCTAAACTATAATATACTGTAATTAATTTTAAACTATAGAAGAAAATTGTACGTGCTGTCAATCTTCGTTTCATAAATGTTGCTATTCAAATTACCTGAATATGTGTCGGTACAGTCTGCAATAAAATCAATGCAGATTCTTGGAGTAATGGCCATACCGATTGTAGAATAAGAATAACTATTAAAAGTGAGAGAGCTGGGTCAATGTAAAATCTGTAAAGAAGATAAACAAATTATGGTCACAAACATTAAGAAACATCATCGAAAGTGAAAGTGCAAATTAATACAAATTAACAAGTATGACAATTTTTTCCATAAATGTATAATCCATTATAGTGTGGGATGTGTTATTCATTCACCTGTAGTCCCAGTCAGTCAACCAAACAATTAAAGCAGAGACTATCACAATCACAGATCCTAATGCATCTGAGAGTACATGAAGGAACACTCCGCGCATGTTCATTTGACTTGCATCATGTACATGGCCATGTGTCCTTTTGACTTGAGGCGTCGATGGCCTATATGTTTCATCATTTTCATTATCGTCCGTTCCTACTAGAGTGCTCAATCGGTTGTGACTTCGAGATATGCCATGCGAATGTGCATGAGAACTTCTGTGTTCTACAACAGGAATTATATGATCATACACAAGGAAAAATATTAATTCCCACATATTATTACTATAATCTTTCACATTCTTCTTACGTTCATTACACTACTAAGTATCAATACTTATAGAGCTTATTGTATTGATACAATGATAAGATACAATGAAGAGCATAACTGTATCAATGGCAATAAAAAATTGTGGATAACTTAAACTGTAAAAAAACGATCCACTTGGTCTCATTTTAAAGCGTGAAACCTCTATTATGACAGTCATGAGTTCGTTTTTTTCTTCTAAGGGAAAATGAGGATACTTTTTTCTCGAAAATTATAAAAATTCAAACGTGTGTAAAAAGTTTTCTTGTAACTAGATCTACCATCATTTTAAAGGTTGAAGTTTTCTCTTTGTAATGACTTCTTAAAACTTGTTGGACCATTATTTATTAAACGTTGAGTATTAGGATTAAGTGATAGAAATTGAAGAAATCCTAACATTTCGTCATCTAAGGTTGAATAAAAAAAAAAAAATCGTACGAGTAATTTTAAGAAATCGTTGTTATTTAAGGAGGAGTTTCAACCTTGAAGACAGTGGTGGATTTAGTTCATGGGAAAAACTTTTTGTATGTCGCTGTACACGTTTGAATCTTTAGAATTTACATTATGAAAGAATTCTCAAACGTTATACTCTTACGATAAGTAATATCGTTCCCGCGATCGGCAATATTTACCGTGGAAGAGGCACAGTCCAATAATATTCACTAATAAGCCAAGTGCCCCGACTCCTACAAGCAGTTTTGCTTCATGTATCTCTTCAACTTCGATAAATCTTTTACACGCTTCGACAGTAATACTGAAACACAATGCGACTAAAAAAACGGCGTTTACTAAAGCTCCTAAAACTTCAGCTCTGGCCCAACCAAATGTATTCTTAGACCATTTCTTTGGTGACATCTGTGAAAAGAACAAAATTTCCAAAATAATTATTATCGTTTTCAAAAAATATTGGAAAGGAAGGATACAATAAAGAAAGAACGTTGAAAAAGATTAATCAAAATTTCTGGTAATAACAATCATATTATTTTAATACACTGGTCTATATAAACGTATGGTACAAATCCAAAAATATTAATGTCAAAGGGAATTTTCCTCCTTGCTTTTTATTAAAATGTTTCAAGGAGCAAAGCATAAAGTTCGTAATTGTAATATTAATTAATAGGTCAGGATTGTCATGATGCAGAATAAAATTAAAATGCACATAAGTAAAGTAATTTGATATTTACCTTTACGGAAAGAAATGCAACGATCAAAGCTGCTACATCAGACAACATATGAAAACTGTCAGCTATTAAAGCCATACAGTTTGTTAGGTAGCCCACAATTATTTCGACTAAGAAAAATATACCAGTGAGCCATAACATCGTTAACAAACGACATTTCTTTCCTGTGTAACGACCCATACCGTTGATACCTGATAATAGAAGAATATTTCAATTTTATACAAAAGTTAATTAGAAAATATAAACGTACATGAAATATCATAAAATCAGAGTTGCTTCACGTTTGTTAACTCAATCTTCCTGGGTAGCACAATTTCTATGGAAACATATAGAGAGTTTGCAAATTTGCTTTCTCCTTTTAAACATCACGCTTTCGTCACGTTATCGATCGAGCTCAGTATTAAAATTGCATTTTTACAATTAAAATTTGAAAAATTTTTTCTTTCAAAATTCAACAATCGGCGAATTTTCTTATATCAGTACATTTTTGCATTTTGTGAATAAAACAAAGTAACTGTC
>CAJDYZ010001471.1:36129-46269 GCA_903986555.1 Heterotrigona itama
TGGAGTATCGAACCAACGAAGCTTATTTATTATTTGGCTGAATTCGAAAGCGAGCAACATCATCTCGAGACCAAGAGAAATTCCCCTCCCTATCGTTATCGAATGATTATCGATATTGATTGTTTTCACGAGCCTAGTTCGGAGCACATCGAACATCCTTAAATACTGATAACAAATCATACTATAAAAAGATGTATCGATCGATCGTACATATCACTGGATGAATAAAATTGTCGAACGAGGAAAGTTGTATCCACCACTACTCACTTCAAAGTGATATTCAAAACATTCGTCGTCGAGACTGAATAGAACATCCAAGACAAAAATCAGGTTTTACACAAAAGAAAGTAGCCATCTCGAAGATAACGATAGATAAGTAATTCCAATTAATTTTAAAGAAACGATCGTTGTAGAAGCAGAATACACAGCAGGGACCGTACGGAAAGCAGGGAAGAATCTTCGAATTCGAAACAAAAGTCACGACGATGTTAGACACGCATATATAACACACAGAAATAACACATCAAGCGATCAAGCCGAGTACGAGAGATTACGATTATCACGTTGCAAAAATTATCAAACAAAGCGAATAGAACCAATCCAGACAGAAGCGTGAACGTTTCAGTGAAAGATCAATGATCGTGTGATTATGTCGCCGGCCTTCCTATCCGAAACTTTCGTCGAAAAAAAAAAAAAAGAAAAAATTCGAACGATTGAAACTTTTCGATCTGGGTAGAGACGAGAGATCGACAAAAAAAAAAATGGCAAATCGAATACTTACAAGCAATTAATTCGTAAACACACAGGTACACGAATTAACTTCAACTTTAAATCTATGAAACATATATCAAATATTCAGATATCCGATAACAGAAACATATCAAATGTGCATCTTTACTTAAAAAAAATTACCAGAGAAAGCATGGAAATACCTGCTGAAGCTACACAACTGTACATGGACCAACATTTTCCCAAACAAATGACATAAAGCCATTGTAATACCCATCTTGAGAAACCTGGAAAAGAAAAATGTCTCGCGTACAATTACCGACCTATCGAGCTTAATTAATTAAAGGGGAGGGGGGGAAGGGGAAGCGATAAATAAAACGACTCTGATGATATACTCGAGGTATAAAATTATCACGATGATTACCAAAATGATTTCAGATCTAATCAATCAATTATATAGTAGATAACGAACGTAACATTAGTGTTCTAGCGCATGCAACGATTTTATCAATAACCAGTTGATATAATGATTTGTACAGATATCGAACGAAGAGTAGGCGAAAATAACGAATTTGAAGAAATGAACGAATATCTTCTCGATATGGGCAGACTACTAAAGAATATCGAATAGAGCTTTAGAGTGCTCGATGTTGCCTTGTTTTCGCATTCGACGACAAGTGAAAAAAATCTTTAAACATGTAACAAAGATATTGCTCCAAGATACATTGGACAAATCTCAGAAGTTTGCAGAAAGAAATTGGATCTAAATTCTTAAGGAGCAAAACTATCGTTATTGCCTCTTCTTCGGCGATGAAGACTACTCCTCCAGCTGATCATAATTGAAATGAAAGTTTCGAACAAGACGAAATCTCTGAAATAACTGAATTTTGAAACCGAGATAAAGAGAGGAATTTATATATTATAAATAAAATATACTGAATAGCACAACTTTGACTAACGAAAGTTCCAAGGACCAAATGTAAGATACTAATCATCGTATGATCTGATCCAGATCCAAATTACGAAATCATTGTTACAGAATAATCAACCCAGAAGATAATTCACTATGTTAAAAAAAAGGATAATTCGCGCTTTGTTTTAGAGTAATTCCAAAGTAAAAAAAATCCGAGAAATCTATCAATGCGAGGATTGGCAACATGGTGAAACGCAAGTCGTGATAGATATCTGCCACATTAATTTACAGAGGCCCTTCAAAGTTGAAACACCTTTTATTCACGTCTATATCTAAAACACTCGACAAGTTTACTATCGATGCACTTGTCTCACGTGTAATCACGTGTCAATTGTAAGGCAAATACAATTAAGACGTCGCAGAGAATCGATAAACCGATGAACTGTCGTTGGAAATATCGCTAGCAATTAAAGATATACACGCACGATCCAACAATCACGAAGAAACAGAATAGATCTGAAACACACATGTGACCTACATATCTCAAATCCGCGATTTACATGAAATTAGTTTCAGATGTAAGATACGCAAGTGAGGAATCACACTTGCCGTGTCAGTGAACCCTCCTTCATGTAACATCAATTCAGCCAGTTTTCCACGATCAGAGAAATTTCCCTATCATCGCCACGACTGATAATAAAACGAAGCAACCGCTTTGGAACGAAGAGGGACCAGAAAAATCGGATCGAAGGGAACTGAATCGAAACTCTTTGGACAAAGTTGAAGTTTGAATTATTCCAACGAATAATGAAGATACAGTTTCAACAAATATTGATCCAACGATCCGAAAATAAGAATCACGTAATATAAAGTGAGGCAAAATATCTTCTCTATCTTTCGATAAGAAAAACAAAGTTTATGAGAAATTAGGTAAATATATTAAGCACTCAATCAAAACGAAAAATTTAAACACAAACGATAAAATAAACAATTTATATACATATATATATGTAACGTGTTAGTCTAAATAATATTAGTAAAGAACCTGTATTAATAAATATTTTACTTACCAGCTTTAATACTCTATTTATTGAAATTACAACAACTACGAAAGTATTCTCTTCAACAAATGCAAAACGAATCTCGTATGCTCGACAAAAGAGAAGATTCGAGACTAAAATTCTAAACATTCTTACTGAGGGATTTCATTAGTAGAAATCTTACAAAAAGATATATTTTAAAATATAATTTTTTATTTTTCCCTTGTAGATTCAAAGTGTCTACTGGCTGAAACGTCTGAACATAAATCCTCTAATTAAAAGTAAAATCATTAATGCAATACTTTCTCTTGCATTTTGTAAACGATTCGAGACTAAAATTCCAAATATTCTTACTCTCTGAGGGATTTCATTAGTAGAAATCTTACAAAAAGATATATTTTAAAATATAATTTTTTATTTTTCCCTTGTAGATTCAAAGTGTCTACTGGCTGAAACGTCTGAATCCTCTAATTAAATTATAATAATATAAATTAAAATAATATTCTAATTAATCATCTAATTAAAAATAAAATCATTAATGCCTGTACGTGCAATACTTTCTCGTTGCACTTTGTAAACGAATTTTTCATTCCCATTTATACACGCCTTACGCGTTCTTCTTCTTCACCGGCAGTATTATCACTGTACGGAGCAATAAACCTGATTTAAAGACTTTATTATCTTGCCCAGCAATGTATTCAATACACGCGGCCAACAAAAAGTTCCCAACTACCTTATCGGATTTTAAAAATATAATTTGATATAACAGAGAAGGTTGTGAAATTTTAAAAATATAATTGAACGTAACACAAGGTTGTACAATTCTTTTTTACAACAGTTGCCTACGCTTTAAAGTTCGTTTGTACATCTGAAAATTAGAAAATTTCAGATTTCAATTACAATAATCGATGAAAATAACTCGTTTCAATCATGCAAGTAACGACAATGAAATAAACTCTGTCGATCGTTGATATTTAGACATTTCACTCAGTTAAGTAGTTAAAAACCAAAATCGTTACTTCGATGAACTGTTGTAAAAGCTCTGAGAGCAACGTATGAGAAAACTTAGCCGATGATAAATATCAATCTGAAGGAATTCAACAATTGAGCAAAATCTAATTTAATAAGCAGATGAAGGACTGACTGAAGAAGAAGGAAGAGTCACCCTACCATTTACACGCAGCTAAAATCTTTTAGGATGATATTACTAAAAAGAAGAGAAAATAAGCTCTACACGAAATGTTCCATACGAAAGAATTTTCAGCGAAGAGTCTTCAGTGGATGTTTGTTCTTTTACTGTTCTGACTCATTTAGATCACGAGTTATTTTTTGATCAAATCAAACACACGCAATATATGAATAAAAATCGGTAAAGGAGTAAAAGCCAATGGCGTCGATTACCTTCACAACAATTTCAACTGTTGGAAATTCATCTTTATTAAGAAGAACCTCAACTTATTTAAATTTAATATAGGAAAACCTATGAGAAAGCCTCGCTCTTATTATCATTACTTATTGTTAGTCGAGATATCGACCAATGACGCATAAAAGATAACGCAGACGCTCGCTTTGTCAAATCAGTTTCAGAAAATGGATAGAGTTAACTCCGCGTCTATTAACAGAGCAAGAAATGCGTCCATTAACAAGGCAATACTGTACTTGACACAATACAATAAAGACTTCGTAATGCTGAGTTCATACTGCAGTGTGGATACTTTTGTGAGCAGCAAGCAAAGAGCTTTGCTCGTTCACGAGTCAAAAGACTTTTATAGACGCAGAAGACCTGCTTACGTCTGTTTGTGAGCCTCAATATGGATATAATATTGCTGTAACATTTGTGAACGGTTTGCTATCAGCTCGCAAATTGACCGTCAACTGCTGGCAAGTAGTTCTGGCTAATGTGAATCCAGCACAGGAATTCGGAAGTCGAGGTCTTGATAAGTAGCAACCAGAACGAACGATAGACACGATTCCTCAAATTCTTTTGTGCTTGTTTTGCTGAACAGGGACGAAAATGCAGGAAAGAAGAGCGAAAGGGAGAACCTACAAACTGAATTGAATGAAATGACAATATCTGACAGTGTATGTTCTTATTTCAATCTGAAAGGTGTAAAGGAAAGTTTTCATTAAAGAAGCTAAAAATGAAAAATAAAAGTTTGCATTAATATTGTTTTACTGATACGGAAAAGATAGAAAGGAAGAATGTTAATATATCAGACTGAAAAACCCTCTTTTTCTCAATGCCACAATTACAGTATAATGAATATAGTTATAGAGTCCTCATTACAGTCGACTAGAATATAGGTATTATAAATGAAAATATTCAATTAACACATTTAAAACATAAGGAAGATATTAATTTTTACATATTTTAACAAATAATCTTTTCTTAGAATATGAAACCTATAGCAATGCTAACCCAATTGTATCACCAAAAACATAGTATACACAGTGATGTACTTTGAGATAAATGAAGTCTAGTTATAACGTTAGATGTACATAAATAACGTTAGATGTACATAAATAATAGATATACATATTATATTTGTACACAGTGCTGTGAAATGATGTCATTAAGTGACTCACATCGACATTAAAATGTTGCCACTTTTGTAGTGATACATACAGATAATGAATGATATTTCTTTCTTCTTTTGTCATTAAATATTTCTACTTTTGTCATTAGGTTTAAAATGAAAAAAATTTACTATTGAAATTTTATAGATGACACAAATCGTATATAATTATTTTCTATCATATATAATTGTATAAAAAAATATTTCTAGAGATAAAGTTATATTAAGGGCATATACATTTTCTTATATATTTTACAAGTAAAGAAATAGAAGAGATTTCAAAATTCAATTATCTTTTTACTTTAATGAAACTTTATATTTCTTTATTTATAATATAACAATGTTGAAATAAATCCAACAATATACAACAATAAATTATATCTAACTGATCATATGTTATAATAAAGAAAATGCTTCTAATTATACTTATAATTGCTGTCAATTACAAAAATAAACACAGATAGAAATAACATGAGGTAACACAATAGCCAAGTCTTATACAATTATATCGGTGAATTATTTTCAATGCTCTTAAAAGCAATATTTTATCTTTGCATAAAAAAAAAAAACTCAAATTATATGTTTATTATACTTTAATTTTATGTTTCAAATTCTTTTAAATTAAAAAATATGATGATTTTTATATATACAATAATTCATCAGATTCTATTGTGGGAAATATTCTTTTTTTTTTTTTTTTAAATTAAATGGTATTTTTGAAGTGCAACTTTATATTTTTAGTATAAATTTTTATAATATATATTAAATTTCTATAATAAAGACTACAATAAATAATGAGTTAATATATCATTACTTTCATGAATTCCCATATCTTCTAAATCTACTTCATCTATAAATCTGAACAATCTTTCCAACTACTTCTTGAGACCAAAAATTCTTATTCAAATATAACTTATAATATTCTATATTAAATTTGCACTCATACCTACACAAAGAAAAGAATTCTTACTAATGGGTCAATCTATGAATGCAAACTACATTAAATGTAAATACAAATGTGTTATGAACATTTTCCTAGCACTTTAATTTTTAAAGCTTATAATAATGGCAAAATGAAAAACACATATATTAAAAAACATAAAATAAGTAAGTATTCCACTCTTAAAAATATAGTTTTATATCAAAGTTATTAACTAGCTGAATTAAAATTATTAAAACAAATACCATGTTTTAGAAAATGCTATTTGAACAAACAGCTAATTCAATCATGTAAAAAAATATCCTGATATTGAATATAACATACATTACTGAAAGATTTTCATTATCATGGATCGACAAGAATTGCATATGGCTACAAAGTTACTTTCAATATTATATCCTACATAATATATAAAGTTAAATTTTTAATCATTTTATGAAGAATTGGTATTATAAATTAATAAACATATCTTAAAAATAAAAACAATATGATTCTTTAAAGTAAGAAATGAAATAGAAATCTTAAGTGTAAAATAAACATTTGCTATTTTAATATAAGAAATATATAAAAATAATTTTGTTAAATTTTAAGGTATAAAAGTAATCTTAATTTTATGTCAGTTGATATAAATGGCTTGGCATGTAGTTTAATAATATTAAAAGATGCAAAATACAACATAAGATAACAAAAAATGTAACACAAAACATACACACAAAGTGTAATTGTATATCACAATTATCTGATTTCTATAGCTTTAGTTTAATAGAAATAAACCTAAAAAAAGATATTACAAAGTTAAAAACAAGGTTAAATTTTTTTTCTTGTATCATATTTCATTACGATGACTGATCAAAGAAACTATAGGTTGTTAGTGAATCATTCTCTTGAAAAATGATATTAAATTTCCATTAAAATTCTTACATTAATTTTATTTATATTTTATATATATTTAGATTTTTTAGTTAAATGAGAAGTAACTAGCATGTTATCGTTAAACAGGAAATTATTCTTTAATAGGTAAAATATTCCACTCTGGAAAACACGATGATTCATCAGATGATGATGATGATGAGAAGATGATTCACCAACTAAAGACTAATTTCCTAATAATATATTATTTATAATATATTATAATAGTATATTATTTACTTTCTATCTGATTATAAAATATAAACATATCTTAAATCAGTGTGATATTTGGATTTTTAAATATATGATTCATATAACAATGGATTTTTAACATGATGATTCAATAATGATCCATGGTTTCTTTGATGAGTATGATCTTTGGAATAAATATAATGCAAACAAAGAAATTGGATCTTGAATATTAAGATCTATCTTACGTGTTAAGTTAATTTTCATTAAGCAAGAAACGTATTATTTGCATACCCTACAATTGAAAATATCATATAAAACTACTATTTTACCAATTATATATAAACTTTTCACATGTTAAATATATTCATTTGTTCATTTTTATTTCTGATACAACTCAAAATATATGGTAGTTATTCCAATGTTGTTTATATTTAATTTTGAATCTTTTGTATAAGATTGTTTTCTAACAATAAAATTAATTCCTCTTCAAAATAATTAGTGTATAAAATTATTTAACATCTTTACATTCTTTTTGCAGATATACACAGAAATATATTTTTCCATTAAAGTTTCAACCAAATTTGTTGCATATTAACCATAATAATTTATTACATTACCAGCTATCTAAAGTTTTTTAGATATTGACTTTTAAAATATATATATTTGTAATGGTATAATCAAAAATCTTCAAAAGACAATATAAAATTTCATTTTAATGCATAAAATGTTCAATAATATTTCCGAATCATCTGATAACATTGTTATTTTATATAATTTATTGATGCAAAATTCTCTCATTGTGTAAATTTTCTATTAATGATATTAAATTTTCCTAAGAAAAGCATCAAAATAATACATTAAATTTAACAATTAATACAATCAACAGAAAATCTTGTAATTTCCAAATTGTTTCTTGCATTATATTTATTACTTGTTTTAATATATTTTGATAATTTCTTTATATAGGTAGAACATATGTATTATAAAAATTACAATAAAAAATTAAGTACGATATTTATTTTCATTATAAGATTTGAAGCCATATTTTATGATAAATCTTTTTTTTTATAGATGTCAAAAATTGCCGTTATATTACAAATATAATAGCAAATATAATTTAAAAAATAAATATATTTCATCACTAATGTAATCCAATTTCTCTTTAATAAAACTTTCATATCGTAAAAAAATTTATATTTTGTTAAATACGTTTCTAATACGTAAAACACAACCTTGTTTCAATAGCAACAAGAATATTATTTCGTACATATATTTAAAAAAGATAATTTTAAAACAATATTTAAAAGCAACATTCAAATATTTCATAAGTTAATAACAATGTAATTTATTCCATTCTTCTAAAAGTCATTAAGATATTATGAACACAATGACAAGAGGTACTTACTTTATAATAAAATATTATAATTCTTGCTATAATATATCAAAATTGCATCAAGTAACACCAACACGAACTGTTAATGGACATGTTACACAGTACTGATGGGTGTTCACAAGTACAAGAACTAATAAAATTTGACATTAGATTTTGTTTAAATACTTCAAAATACTAACTACATTAATCCATTTTTGAAAAACTAAAATATACAAAACTTTCACATTTAATTCCACATTTAATTCTAGTTTAACAAAAATCTTGTATAACGTTACGTTACAAAACCACTAACAAAGTAACAATAAAGATAGATAATCAAATATCACTATACTTTTTTGAAACTACCAACAGTAGCCATAATGATACATTATGATCTGAAATTGACTAGCAAAAGTGAAGTGAGTTTTTCCTTCTCTAACCTATGTTCATATGCTTTACATAGAAGGCGAACCTCCCTTACTATTATTTTTAAACATATATTTTCAAATTTATAGAATGTTGAGCAACGTACAAAATTCGTTTTGTTGAAATTATAAATAAAAATGAACTCGATGAAAAAGATTATAAAATAATTACTTTCATGTATGAATTAATCTTGTTAATCATTAATAATTTTAATAATTATTAGTTATATAGAATTATATAGAGTTACCAAATGCTGTTAGCAATGTTTCTTTTGTAATAAACATTTTACTTTCATTTTATCAATATGATATCAAACTTGTGAACTTTCATTGTAAATATAGTAATAAGACATCTCTGTCACTGGTTTGAATCTCATTGGAGAAATTCTTCCAATAGTTTTCTTAATTGTTATTTATAATGTTTAAATTCTTTTTAAAATTAATTTAAATATCGTTAAATAGAAATATGTCTCGCAAGCTATTAATTACTCGTATCCAAAATTAAATATATCAAAAATATATTCAATACCGTTTGAAACATATTTGAAAGCCCTTCTGGACACATTTTTAATTAAAAACAAATTGTCACTCACCATTGCATGTTGAATTCAAGGAACTGTTGTAGCTATTTAAAGGAATGCATTTAAAATAACTTTTGGAAGTTTATTTTTCTACTACTAAAAAGGAAATGTTGTTACGTTGCTATTCACGATTGAATGTCGAGTCCAACAAAGACGCCATGCTACATAATTTGTGCTGCGCGCGAAAATCAAAATATCTATTTTCAAATCCAAGAAAAACTAGATAAATCTAAATGCTTATCACTGATCAAAATGGCCATTATGGTATCACTCCAGTAAAGCAGCAAAGTTATTGTTATGAGTAATCCATTCATTTGTTACATTTTGAGACAAATTCTTGATTTTGAAGATTTCCCTTTAATTTAATTTTCTTCTATGTCATTAACATAGATATAATTTAATTTAATTTCTTTTACATCAAACTTTTCTTTTCATAAATCGTCAAATCAAAGTTAAAAAAAAA
>CAJDYZ010001471.1:46295-58881 GCA_903986555.1 Heterotrigona itama
TATTGTCTTTTTTTTTGCCATCTAATTTAATATTCTTCGAAACTTCAATACGTTCGATTTTCCATTCAATCGTAATAAGCATCGTACGACTTGTGATCAGTATACGAAATTCGTAACAATTTTTATTGCACAAACACACTTGCTCAATTGTGAATCATATTTATGACATCTTCGGTCATGATTGATATCACTATGAACATCGTATCATTTCGAACTCAACTTCTTAAACTTAACTACAAATAAATTCATTTATGACTTCTTCTCTACATAAATCATCCGAGTTTGTATACTTTTTAGTAAAATATGAATTCACTATCTTTTAGTCGCAAGAACGATCGTCTTGTATTTCTTAAAGATCAAAATTGCTGACGAAGTACGTTGTATATGTGTAAAATAAAGTCAATCTAAAATGAATAAATCTTAAATTAAGAAAACACACGCGCGCGCACACATACACACACACACACACACACAGACAAAAAAGCATAAAATCGCTCAACACATACAATAAGGTTTAGAAGTAAAAAATACTCTGTTATGAAACCATAAACGAGAATTTCTTTGTATACCGCTTACATAAAAAGCTCTATGTTACACAGTAAATATTTGAGATGTCTCCGAATGATCTCTGATCTGTTCGGAGTAAAAATTTTTAAAGTTATAAATATTTGTAGAATTATCAATTAATATTTCATTTAGATCAAAAAATAAAAGGTGTTTTTTTTTTTTTTTACCAAACTTCGTTCCTTAATACAGAATAATCTCATTTCCTGATTTTCGTCTCTTTTACTTATTCTCAGTCTATTGATTTCTTATATGTATATAAAAGTATGCGCCTGTATGTTGTAGGTTGTGATCCAATGAAATTTTTGTACTGGGTACAAATTGAAAAAAAAAACTATAACAAACAGTTTCGTATGCTTAAACAAACAATGGACATACAATGATTAACAATGACTGAAAAAGCATTCAGCAAAAACCAAGAGATAAGGAGAAAATGACACTGTTAACGAGATGACTTTTCGATTCAATTCGATTCGCTAACAAATTTCCTCTTTACATTACATCATGCTTTAATTCGTCGTAATATAAATATTTTCACTCAAATATACAACGCACACGACAATGTCTTCGTTCTCTTTTTTTTCTGTCCGTTTGTTATACTCTTTGCAATAATTCCCAACGTACGATGCACACGTGCTCGATAATTAAAAAAATTACTGAATGTATTAATTACATAAAATTCCCATAGTCATTGCCGGGACCCGCACTATCTATCGATCTCTGTTCATTTATAAGTCAAACGAAACTTTAATCGACTTTCCTTTTCATATTCTTTTTTTTTTTTTGCAATTGATCCCTTTTAAGAAGAACCAGATGCATCGTTCTTTCGATGAATTAAAAGATCATGAATTATGTAGGATCCAACAGGCACGATTAACGAGTACTTTCTAACAATTGCAGCGCTGGACATGAATTCAATAAAGGGCAGTATCAAGATGTTTTTCATCACACCATGCCTAAGTAAGTTTCCTTTATATTACCAAAATCTTAACGCTTCAAGAATACATGTATGTACATATGCTTTGGCAAACGTCCTCTTTTCTTTTCCTTTCTGTTTTATTAAACCAACTACTGCGCTTCTCGTATTTCACTTTATGTTTATGTCATTAGTACATGTGTTTGTCATTGTCTCCGACCAAGAAAGAACTTAAACGAATGTCGCAAAATCATTTTACCCATATGTGGCATATATGCACTTGAGGAGAATCACCCAACAAAAAAGATCCAGCATTCTCATGCTTCTTGCAAGAAACTGGGTATATGAATTGCTCTCAAAGTGGTAAATATTATTCTCCCAATATGATTAATAGAATGTTCAAAATATATGAATTCATTTCGGTTTCCTATGTACAAAGTTCCTTAAATAATAATCGTTATCAGATAGATTAACGTAAACAGGCAAAAATATAAAAATTAATGTACTGTACAATTAAAGGAAACGAAAGAGATATGAGGAGGAAATATTTTATACAAATATGTTTCTTTACATCTAGAACGAGTGTTAGCCACACATGTTCATTTTGAGTACGCATCAAAGTGATTCCCTACAATGTCCTCAGACTATATAGACGCGCAGTAAGCAATCATACATTGTACATATTTGGCGTGAACCTTTGATTCGTAATGTTGAACGTTTATTTACTAAAAATATATTCGTACCTTGATATAAAAAAAAAAAAAAAAAAAAAACAATCCATCAATGGAGATTTAGCCATTTTTTTTTTTTTTCTTTTTTACAAACGATACAACTCGTTGAACAATCTAATAATGAAGACACGACTATTACAAGTTGGTTCAGATACAACAACGCTTCGATATCTTCGTAAGTGGTATCTGAACGATACGCGCATCCGTTTAAACACGAGCGCAATTACGACCTACATTTGCAGTTGCTTCAACACCAACGAAGTCCTCGCAAATGCATGTGCCGTGACACACTCGATAATGTACATGTACATGTATACACACTCGACAATCGAAAATATACTTTTTCCACGTGTGCATTACGTACGCATAAAATCGTCAAGTACTCTATGAACACACTTGCTACGGTTACGTGTATTTTTAACAGGATGGTAAAATTGTCCTCGAATGCTAGTTCAATGTACATGCGTATATAAGATGTAGAAAAAATTTATTTATTTATTGTAAGATCACGTACACGATAGATCACGAGAACTCGTTTGTTCCTGCAAGTTCTCAAGAGAAATCATCGGGCGGATTGTATGAGCTGTATATACCCAGCAGTATATTTTTCGAGAAGATTGCTGTAAGAAATTCATCTCGTTTATATGTAAAAAATTCGTATTTGATATATAAAATATATCTTAAGAAAACCGATTTTCTAATTTTTTCTTCTCTCTCTCTCTCTCTCTCTCTCTCTCTTAAAAAATGTTAAAAGTTTGTTGTTTCACAGTTCGATCATGTGTATGTATATCGTTGCAAAGTGACGCTGCAAAATCACAGTGATACTGTGATGATACTTTAATTGTTTTACATCGTTATCAAATTAAAGGATCGACACACTTTGTGCGCCTTGCATCGTGTTATATAGATTTTATTCGTAACCAAAACGAATTGCTGGTCGATGATCGTTTCAAATCGAATAGACGTGCAAAGGGTTGGCGTATCTCGACGTTCGCAGTTCCATTATCTTGATTCGTCTGCCATTCTTACAGGGAAAGAATCAGAATTCGATGATAGAGATTAACTTAGACATTAACCCTCGCTCACCGAAGAAAGTGAACTACGTGTCGAGCCAACAGTATGATGTGTTAAATCGGTAAGATCTGCTGGTAAGCACAATGGTATGCCGCTTGGTCCGTAGATCGCCTCTTGCTCCTCCAATTGTAACGCAAACTGCTCTTCCAGTTTCTGTAAAGGAACATTTCAGCTAATGAAACAAGCGGATAACAATACATCGAGTGTTAAATAACGATGGATATTCCCTATAGGTAAACTTTAAATAAACTAAGAAATCAAAGAGAAAACGCATGGAGTTAGTCTGTTGGTGTTAAACGTTTAATTGCACTTAATCGTTTATTACTATATTTATGCCTTATTTTACTTTATATTCGCATCAACTTTTTTTTTGGACTGACCTTGTTTATTACCTAGTAGATCGAGTTCTGATATCCAGTCGTGGAATCTCTTTCCCCGACATGTTGTATGTTGGATTCTTAATGAAAGAGGTACGTAATAAAAAGTGGGGACGAACATAATCTAACATGTACATTTGGAAACACTTATATATGAATACCCTTGATGTGTATAAGCATTTACCGCACATTTTACTACGTCCGGTAAGTATACAACAACACATAGCCCATAATTATCACCGATTCACCCTGTTATGATTTATATTTAATAACCATAGAGAAGCTGCTATCGAAACACGGCACTTACATGTATTATCGATAATACAACATACGACAAATGTCTATAATTAAACATAGAATCTGTATAAAGTATGTACCAATCTATTTCCCTAGAAATATATACTAATAATTGGCATTGTTAATATTCTGTCAATATTAATGATCGTCAATCTTTACCCCTTTATCTATGATGAAAATTTCACAAATACCTTCCACATGGAGACAACAAATTTAAGAATAAATTAATCAATGCCGGTAACTTATTTTTTTAATTTTTATTCCAATGCTTAGAAAATCATACATTTTATCTAACAGCTAATAATAACAAGCTCTTATCAATTGGCAAAAACGTGTTTGTTGATCCTTCTTCAAGAATCGCGAGCAAAACTCATGCTATAAATTAATTATACTTTGATTACTTTATCATTCAAATGTTGTTAAGTATAAGCTCAAATAATATATATATATATATATATATTTTTTTTTTCTTAAAATTGGTTACACGAAAATATATTAAATGTACGTATGTATATATGTAGGGAGGGGGGGAGAGACAAATTCATACGTGTACGTATGCACATATACAGTAATAAATATGAACAAACGATAAATATTGCGAAATAATGGTGAGTAAAGCGGGGCATGTTAAATGCACAAAGCATAATTCAGTAAGAGAGACTTCGAAATAAGAGAAACAAACGGTGAGAAAGTAGCTGGGGAAATATTATAAAACGAAAGAAATTTGTTTGTCTGAAATAAAAATGTTAAATTGAAAAAGGTGAGTTTATATCTAATTTATTTCGAAGCTTCTCTCTCAACGAACAACGAGAACATTTGGAAGGAGACGCAACAGAATATTCTAGGAGTACTATCTACGAGATGGAGATGGTGTCAGGTCTGGTTTGGATTGACTTCGTGGTAGCATGCCATTAATGGAACCGGTGTCCGAACCACCAATTCTTAGAGACACCCGTGGAATGGTAAATGGGGAGGGAGACGTTGGAGTTGAGCGAGGCAGACGCGGAGATTTCTTCCAACTTTCAAAATTAAAGAGAGAATAATCTACGAATAAAGAGGGTGAAGAGAAACCACTACGACTCGAGGGCAAATAGTCTCGGTAATGAGCTTCCAATACTTCCATTTCAGCCGTCAGCTCAGCCTCTAACTTCTATAACAAGTACATTAAGCTTATTTCAGTAAAACTATGCCTATTTCTTTTGGGTTTGAGTTAAAAGTCGCGATTGATTTCTATCTCTTCTCGCGCTGGTCATCGATCAATCGATCAAAGAAACCACAAGACAAGGAATCCTATGGCTTTGCTTGCTGTGTGTACAATTGTATACATTCAAAAAAAAAAAAAAAAAAAAAAAAAAAAAAATGAAAGAATAGACAAGTAGAAAAAGAAAGAGAGCGAGAGAAGAAGGGGAAGAAAGAAAAGCTTTGCAAAATACGAAAGGCAAAATTACAAGAGAAAGTGAAGAAAATATTGATTTACCTGCTTTCGTGGCTTGAGTTGCGCTTTCCATTCACGAAGCTCTTTACTGTATGCCTCTTCTAATTCTTTCAGTTTCAATGTTTCGTGTTCCATCAACATTTTCCGCTTTTCGTTCTGCAATTGTTCCAATTCTTTGATTGTGGCGTCGCTTTGCGCTCTCACCTCTTCCAGTTGACGCGAATGCTTCAGTTCAAATCTTTGCTGTTCGGCTCTATATCGTTTCTTCTCGTTCTCTTGAAACTTCTTTAATTTCTCCCTTTCAGCATCAGGATCTGGCGCGATGACCGACGACATGGAGATCCTCATAGACTCTCTGAACATCATTTCGCGCGCCTTCATCTCGTTGCGAATTCTTTTCGGCAAGTTTCTACGTTCCACCGTTTGTCGTTTAATCAGCTCCTCCTCCTTTCGTTGGTTCATTCTCTTCATTTGCTCCAATTCCTTTTCATGACGTATCAGCATTTGATGTCTTTGCAAAAAGAAAATATCCTTCAACTGTTTCTTCAACAATTGCTGCTTCTCATGAATGTGCCGTTCTTCTTGCTCCCAAATGGCTGCTTCTCGAGCTCTCATCAATTGTTGCTTCTGCTGCAAAAATTGTCTCTCCATTAACGCAATTTTTTCACGATGACTATCGGACAATCTTCTCAACAATAGTTCATGACTTTCATTGAGCTTATCTAAAAAGTGTTTCTCTCTTTCTTCGTGTTCAGCCTCCAATTTCTCTTTCCGTATCTTGAACGCGCTCTTCCTCTTATCTTTCGGCATTAGATCTACCTCCTGTTTAAGTAATTTTAGCTCCTGCTTCAATCCCTCACGGAACTGTTTCAATTCTCTTTCTTGCTCGCTGCGAATCTTTTTCGAAGCAAGCCTAAGATCGGCCTCCTGTTGCGCTTCCGCTCGTTCGATCTGTTGCCTCTGTTGTCGAGCAAGTGTCTCGAGGTCAGTTTCAGCACTTCTTTCCAGAAGCTGCCTCTCTTGCTCAAAACGCTTCTCTTGCTGGTCTTTATTAAACTGTGCCTTCTGCGACAAATCCTGAAACTGTTTCTGCTCCATTTTCTGTAGCATCTTCAATTCCCTTAACTCTTGCTTCCTGAAGATTTGGTCGTCGTAAACTTTACCATTCTCGTCGTCGCCATAAATTACCTTCGACGTTGTCGTGGTAACTACGACACCATCGATCTCAAATTTCCTAGTTCGCTTCCTTGTCTTTTTCTTCAAATTCATCATTTGAATGTCCTCTTTCGTTCTTGCTGGTCGTGGTATGTCACGATTGTAATCAGGCTTCCGTCGCAATACTACTTCCTCGTCCACCTCCGTCGATTGCCCCTGACTTAAATGATTTTCCTTGCTCGACTCCCTGCTGTCCTGACTTATCGTGGTAGAAATGGATTCAGCATCGGAACGATCTATGCTTTTACTAGGCGTGTGCGATCTTGTCGATCCAGACTCACTCTGCGATCTAGATCCTTCGAAGCTGTCCGGAGATACCCTTTTTTCTTTGTATCCTTTATTTACCTCTTTCTGTTTGAGCGTTTGTAACATTTTCTCATCGATACGACCGACAATCGCAGACTTGTCGTTCTTTAATAAACCATTCATTTTTTTCGAATTTCTCTCCACATCATCAATATCTATAGATTCTATGGTCGTCCCGGCGACTATCATTTTGTTAATTTCATCCCCGCTATCGCTTTTTGTACTCGACATTTCAATTAAACTTGCGTCACTGTGAGATGAAGTTCGTACGGCTTCTTGTTTATTAATTATTGAGGAATCTTTCACCTGTTCCTTGTCGTCACCGACAGTAACAACAGAAACATGACTAGTATCCTGTAATTCGTCTACGATCGGACTTACAATAAGGACTTCGGATTCGTCTAGCTTCTTGCCAACTCTTTTAGAGACGTCTGTGAGAATTATCGGTTGCTCCTGGGGCATGTACTCTAAACTATCTAAACTAGTGAATCCATCGTCATCGGTCGAGCTTTCATTCACTTGTGTTTTATTTAATTCATTCGCAACAATAACAACTTCCGATGTCGGAGGTTGACGACAAGAAGAATTCGCTGCCAGTGATACAGCATCGACAAGAACCGGAGGATGGGTCGTTACAACAGTTACTTGACTAACGTTGCTCGCTAGACTATTCGATAAATCTGGACTATCTGCTGTGATTCGGACGGTTGATGTGTTCGGACGTATTTCTTGGTCGGATTTACCTAAAAAGATCAATACGTGTTTCTTTATTCCTATAAGTATCAACAATTCGGTTTTAATCTTTTCTAACAAGAATTCAATATTTACGATTGTTAGATATAATGCAAAATAATAACATAATCTTTAACATTACCAGTAATGACGACTACATTGTCAGCACTGTCTCTTCTCAAAGCATATTTAATGGGAGTTGATGTGATTACTGATACATTTACGGAAGAACCTTTTTCCTCAGAGTTTACGCTATCGCTGTTACTTATTGTATTTTCGTAATTATGTCCTTTACTTCGCCATTTGTTATCCCGTTTTCCGTCAAATTCATCGGAAAAGTTTTCCAAAGAAACATGTCTGGAAGATCCTTCGCTATGACTTTTAACAACAGATTCTGATTTAGACATTCCATAATCGGTTTTAACATCTTCAGTGGAACAAGCTTTAATAATGTTCTTTTCGGCGCTTGTAGTTAAAGCTTCTCGTTGAGACAATGTCTCCATAGAAGAAACGCTCATATGCATTTCAGTATCCATCGAAAATCGTTTCTCTAGAACTGCATTTAATTTTTGCTCTACAGATTTCCGTTTTTCTTGTAAGCTCTTGTAATTTTCTTCTCCCGAAGATTGTCTTTTAACTTGTATATCAATTGGTGTTTTCTTTTCAATTCTAAAATTGAATGTCCTTTATATAAGCAGTATTAAATTAAATATAAATTCAAAGAAATATGTGTGAATATTTAGACGAAAAGTTAATATAAATAAAAATAAATACCTGTTCTTTTCTTCTAAAGACGATTGTTTGTTAAATACTGGTTTCGTCCAGTCTTCAACCAACTCTAATTTAACTGGTGCCGATTTCCGTTTCTCTTCTAACGACAATTGTGTTCTCGATGATTTTGTCTTATCATTTACAGATCTTTGCCTGATATCACTTTTGTTCACATCATCTATTTTATTCTTTTCCCTTTCGTTATTCTCTGATACAATCTTTTCTAGGCTAGCTAGTACATTTGTTTTTTCGGGAAATGTGTCTACGTTTGTTTGCTCATTGCCTACCACTTCTTGACCTAATTGAGACGATTCGTTTTTCTCTCTTTGTTGTTTATCAGTGATCTTGCATTCGTTTAATACTTCTACGTCACTTTGTTTATCCGTAATTTTTAAATTATTTTCTTTATCTTCAATCTTACTATTTTGACGCATAAGTGGTGGAGGAGGCGCAGGTCCTTTTTCTCGAGATACTCTACGTTCATTCGTTTCGTTTGTACTAGGAGGTTTAGGTGCCTAAAAATCAAATTATAATTATTATTTATATAAGAATATATCAACAATTGATTAAAAGGAAAAGAACATACTTGTTTTTTCTCAGCAGAAACAAGTATATTGTCTTTTGATTCTGCTTTACGTAATTTCTTGTTTCTATCCTCCTTTTCACCGTCTCTATTAATCTCTCGTTTATGGCTTTCTTCCTTTTTCGCTGACACAGGTGATGCAATAAGATTTTCTTTTTCAGAAACTGGAAAAAAAAAGAAAAATAATAGTAATAAAAATATAAAATTATTTTATAACAATTCTCATTAGTATCTAACGCAGTATTATAGATATATGTAGTATGAATCATACTTACTCTGAACATCAGCGTCACTGCGCATAGACGCAGAGTCATCTCCGAGTTGATCCAGTTCCAGAGGAAGCTGAGATGTGCGCTGCTCCTGAAAGTTGTATATTTCTGTCTTACTTATATATATAAAATTATATAATCATGTAATATACAACACCATTCAAAAAATATATCAGACGGATACAAGATGTAACTTCTAAATCTATAAAATATGCAAATTGAATAATTTTGCAAAATGAAAAAACTAGAGTAACAAAAACTATTATTTGATGTAAATATGGAAAGAGAATAGTGAAATAAAAATGAATAACTAAAATATTTTTATTAAAACTGTTACCTTATAACTAATATGAATAACTTTAATATAAAAATAGCTTATGCATTGCAATTGTTAAAAAGAAAGAAAATAGCAAACAACTACAATATACAGAAAATATATTGAAATCAAATTAGACAACACTTATTGCATAAGCTACTGACCTGACAAACGCAGGGATGATGGGGCTGGCGAGGCCCAGGAGAGCCGCATGCACAGCCAAATTATCCAAATTACAATACCATATTTATTAGCATATTATTAGATTAAATGTTAAAAAAAAAAAAAATGAAAAGCTCAAGATTTTTGAAATTATAATCTTGAATACTTACATTAGTACACAACAAATAATAAATATAATAATAATTTAAATATTTATAAATTCTTAATAAAAATAAAATTATCGTATTGATTTCGCAAATTAAGAAAAAAGTATATTTTTACAACGCATATTACATGCATGAATCTTCCTAAGATTTTATGCATGTTCATCATGCATAAATGTAACAAAGAAGAATTATGTATATTATGAAAATGAAATGAAATTTATTAAAAATTTACATAACCGAATACAAAAATATTTCATTACAAATATAATAAACTTTCGGAATACAGATATTGTTCATTTTTTCATTTATAAACTAGATTTATATAATTTAATCTATGCAGTTTGTTCAAAAGCAGCTTACCAATCCGTTGATATTGTTCTCTATGTTTTTTCGCCTTTTTGGCCTTCTATTTCAAAATGAAAGCATGTAACAACGTGTATACATGTTAATGCTGTTTATAAAGCTTTATACATTGTTACAATTTAAGAAACCATTAAGAAAGTTTTAAAGCGTTTCAAGTTATTTTCACACGAAGAAAGTTATTTAAATAGAAAAATTTCACTTTAATTAATACCAAAAGATAAAAAACTACCTCTGTTTCTTCATCGACCAATTCCTCCTCAACAACATCAGCTTTATATTCCAATAACAGATCTCTAATTGGTTTTGAATCCAAATTACGATTTATGAACGAATGTTTCAACAATTCATCAGCTGTAGGTCGCGATGTTGGATCTTTTATAAGAGCTTTTGCAATAAAATCATTAAAATCTTTGCTCCATTTTCCAGGTTGATCAAGTTTTGGTGGATCGCTTTTCTGTATTTTAAGAAGAACGCGCATTGGAGACATTTCATGGTTTGGTGGTTCCATTTGCGCAAATTCTATCAAGGTAATACCAAGCGACCAAATGTCTACCTGTATATAAAATATATACGTGTATATTGACATGAAAAGTATTAATTATGAAATGTAAACATAATATAAGTACTCAAATACAAAAGAACTTATAATTTAAAAATGAGTTACCTACTTTAAAATCATAAGGATTATCTCTAAATGTCTCACATAATACCACTTCTGGAGCCATCCAATATGGTGTTCCAATAAATGTGTCATGTTTTTGTAAAGTATGCTTATTTTTTGCAGATACTCCAAAGTCAGCTATGAATAAGAAATTTATTAATTTTTATATACAACATATAAAATAGTTATCAATTTGAGAATTTAAGTATGAGAATTACCTAACTTTACTCCTCCTGCCATTGTTAATAAAACATTTCCTGCCTTCAAGTCCCTATGAATAACTTTAGATTTGTGTAAAAATGCAAGACCTTTCGTCATATGTTGACATATATAAGCTATTTGTGGTTCTGTTAAAGCTTTTGCCAATTCAACCATTATAGAATCAACAGCACCACCATCACAATATTCTATTAACATCTATAAATTTATGAATGAAAATATACAAATATTAATAGCAATGTTGTAAAATATAAATTTAAACTGAACTATAAAACATACCCATAGTTTGCTCTCAATAAAATATGCTTCATGTAATTCAACAACATTTGGATGTTTACACTCTGATAAAATATCTATTTCGATCATAAAATCACTAAGATCATCTTCTCCTTCCAATGCACACATTTTTGCAGCAGCAAGTTGATGAGTTTGCCTATGTTGTGCCTGAAATATTTAATACACGTTTAAACTAAACAGCTATAATTAAAAAAATTTTATTATTAAATTATGCAAATACAAAAGACCTGTTACCTTATAAACTTTTCCAAATGCCCCGTCGCCTAGTTCACCTATCATTTCCCAGAATTCTTCTGGATTGCAATCCATTTTAATATTATTGTACAATTTCTTTTTCTTCGCATCATTTCCACCAAAGTGGAATGCTTTTTTTAAATTTGATAAGAATGACATTTTTGCAATTCTTATTTAATATGTTTGCATGTATAAAAGTTATACTTCTATTACATTATGTCATAAAACTCAATAATATTTATCATTAACAACAAATATATACCTTATGTGGAAGTTAAATATAAATCTTATATAGCACTTAAATAATTCATTGTTATATGAAATTATTATAAGGTGCACAAAATCATCTTCCTCTTATATATACATTTGCATAATTTTCATTATTTTAATATATTTTCTACTAGAATAGAAAACATTCTAAAAGATATATTTTGCTTATATCCCTGCTTTATACCAAGGGATTATACCAAATCTCTCCCACATCTTGATAACGTATCAATTAGTTAGCAAATATATTGTTTAAATACATAGTAATACAAAAAACGAAACCCATCATTGATAGTTTTGTATTTCTACTTCTAATATATATCAAGCTGAAAAAAAATGTAATGAAAGTTAAGTTCTTTAAATATTGCCTAATATTTAAAAGTAATGCTACTAAAAACTAAAATGAATGCTACTACTACTAAAAACTAAAAGTAATGCTACTAAAAACTAAAACTAAAATGATATTTATTACTTTTTAAACTTAATTTAAACAATTGAAACATTACAAAAAATATACTAAACATTACACAATTGAAACATTACACAAAAATATATTAATATGATATGTGTAACTACATATATATTTAAAAAAAAAAAATGTAATTAAATGAATAAAATTCAAAAATGTAA